>VZQC01000426.1:1438922-1504402 GCA_009823505.1 Rhizomys pruinosus
AAAAAAAAAAAAAATTAAAAAAAAAAAAAAGAAAAGACCAAAAAAAAAAAAATGTAATACTGTTGGCTTCTCCTGAGACGTATTTTCTGATTTAATCCCCGATGTGACTAATTCAAGTTTAGTTATTTATGTATTTATTTATTTGCTCTTTTTGAGACAGGGTCTCCCCTTAGTCCCAGATGGCCTAGAGCTCACTATGTAGACCGGGATGGCCTTGAACTCATAGATATCCTCCTGCCTCTGCCTCGTGAGTACTAAGATTAAAGGTGTGCCCCAACACTCCCGGCATTTAGTGACTAATTCAAACAAGCCCTCTGCAAATGCCAGTGACCTAGGTCTAAGTGCCAGTCTCTTGGATGAGAGATTAGATGAGATCAGAAGGTATGGATAAATTGAAATGGGAAATTTCCTTTTTTCCATGCTGGTAAGAAAGCAGAAATTATTTGAAGGATTTCCTATGGAACACATTGTACAGAAATATTCCATGTCACTCTTCCATATGTGCACACATCAACACATAAATTCAGATATCTGTGAAATTGTTTCTATGGGATATTTTGGCAACCATAAAATAAACAAAAAGTCAGTATTAGTCCCAATTCATATGATACATAGCTTATGTAAAAGGCATGCACAGACCAACTCAAATTTCTGCCACTGAATTTTGAAACCTACTTTCGTTATTTAAGAGTAAGCATGAAAAACAATCAAAGCACTTCAATTTCCAATCTCTGTCTCTGGTTCCAAGTGACACAGTTCTGCAAACCTGTCCCTCTACAGGTTCAGAGCCATACAACATTTTGGAGCAGGTGAATTTCCCCACTTACTTTTGTTCCCTTACAGGCCACTCCTCTGACCCAGGTGCGTTTTGAAGGCCCACCCCACCTAGGTTCTGCACCCTATGTAGCTATGCAGTTCCTGTTGCTAGGGAGAGTTTCTGTGTCACTGTCACTCCATGCTTGTATCACTAATTAAAGATAATGAAATCCAAACTATATTCTACGTTAATATGAAACTCCTCTAAAATGCTACACAATAACTTACCTTAGATAGGTAGCTTTCAAATGAAGCAATCATTTTCTTCACTATGAAAATAGAATGACAGCCAAAGGTCATCGTTTTCTTTTTCTCAGAGATATCACATGTTACCACTTACATATTAGAAATTCTGCTAACAATTTTAACATTGGGAGAAACCCCTTAGGGATTTTGGATTTTAAAAGACTGTATGTCTCAGGAATCCCATTGCTGATGATCCAGGGACTGAATTCATCCTGCTATGCACTGATCTACCACTAGAGGGTGGCACTGATATTTTGCTATTTTTGTAACAAGTTTTCATCCAGAATTTAAGAGTGATATATATGAATACACATGTAATAATAATAATAATAATCAGAAGTCAGGAAGTAAAGATAGACTGAGCAGAGCATGGCGAAGTGGTAGGGGAAAAAGGAAGGTTGGAAACAATATAGTATAATAATCATGTATGAAACTCTCAAATGTGTTAAACATACTTAGTAATTAGGGAAATGAAAGGCAAAGTGATTTTAAGATTTCATCTTAGCCCAGTTAAAATAGCTAAGAAAATGGAAAGGAACCAAGGGTAAATGGGAAGAAGAAGCTCTAGAGAGAGGCAAAAGAGTCAGGTGTTAGCACAGGGAAACAGGAAAAGTAGGGAATACTTTAACTGGGGAGAGAGTCAGGAGTGGTATATATGGTGAGAGAGGAGAGATAAAGAATGCTCAGGTAGTATAAAAACCATCAGGGAATGTATTAGTTCAAAAGCCTATTGAACTAAACATCACATATTTTATATATACAAACTCATGCCTACAGCACAGGCTACATAAATCACAGTGCCACGGAGGGGAAACTTCCCCATGAGTTCTTCATCAGAACAGTCCAAGAGAGTCCCCAAATAACTCAGCCTATTGCCACCACCCTTGACTGCCTCCCAGAAATGAAGATAAGACCTTATTACTGAAGACAGGACACATTTGGAACATTTTGGACAAGCACTGTAGTTTCCATGTCAGGGCATCTTCAGGACCATCCTTCAGTGCAGGTAGAAACAGCCTATCTATCCAGCCATTATCTGTTCCTTTCCACAGAAGGCATCTTCTTCAACTCCTGGAGCCTTGTCTAAAGATAAATGGCTTCCATCCACCTCATTCCAGCTTTCTGTTGGATCTTTGCAGGCAAAAATGGCTGCCACATAATACTATATGCTTTGTCTGAGACACTTCTTCTATCCTCCCTTAGCCACTAGGAACAATGGTTCACTCACTCCTGGTGTGGAATCCTGCCAATGACTATGCCCAATGTGGGGGCAAGACTTTAGTTCAAGGACAGAAAGTCACTAGAACCTGTGGTAATAAAGATCTGTGGATTCATTAACTAATAAAACATGCTTTATTCATCAGCACACAGGCTGCTAGGCAAGGGACCAACAGGTGAGACCATGTGCCCTTGGGTCCAAGGACATTTTATAGGAAACCACACAGAGAAGGCTTCTTGCTCAAACTCCTTATGTAACTAACAAAGCTGAACAGAGAAACACTGAAGACAACTGAAAGCACAAATCTAATGGACTGAGTGGACACAGACAACTACATAGCACTGCCCCCAAAACATTGAAAAACACCATTCTTCTCATAAATTAATGGAGCTTTCTCCAAAATAGTGCAATGCTAGAAGACAAAGCAAGTCTCAACAAATTTAGCAATAATGGAATAATATCCCATATTCTTTTTTTTTTTTAGACTTGATTTTTTTAAGGAGGTTTCTTTTTATATTTATTTTATTTATTTATTTATTTTGGTGTTTTTTTTTTTTTTTTTTAGGCAGGGTCTCCCTATAGCCCCAGCTGTCCTGGAACTCACTCTGTAGACCAGGCTGGCCTTAAACTCACAAAGATCTGCCTGCCTCTGCCTTCCAAGTGCCAGGATTAAAGGCGTGCACCACCACACCTGGCATTATTTATTTATTTTTATGTGAATGAATGTACTGTCTGCATGTAGGTCTGTGCACCCATATCGTGCAATGCCGTGGAGGTCAGAAGAGGGCGTCGGATCACCTGGAACTGGAGTTCTCCTCGAACTGGACCTAAGGATGGTTCTCAGCCACCATATGGGTGCTAGGGATCAAACCCGGGTCCACTGCAAGAGCAGATGGTGCTCTTAACCACTAGGCCATCTCTCCAGCCCCAATCCCATATTCTCTTAAGACTTCATCAGAACAAAGTTAGATACAAACAGCAAAAGACACTGTAGAAAGCACACAATCTCATGGTGAATAATGAATATATATATATATATATATATATATATATGCAATACAATATATAAATGAATTAAAAGACAGAAACCACATGATTATCTCAATAGAGAGAAAGTCACGTCAACAACAGTCAACTTATCTTCATGAACAACAGCATCAAATGGAAAGTGCCTTTAGATCATGTAAGCTATATAAGCATTCAACCCACATCTAACAAGTGTGTCCACTCACTTCTCTCCCATTCAACACAGTGCTAGAAGTCTTTCCTACAGCTGTAAGACAACTTCTCTTGACTTCTGAAATAAAAGACACAGAGAAGTAAAAGGAGCTAAAGTATCTCATTTACAGAAGACATGATTCTGTATATAAGAGAACCTAAAGATTCCATCAAAAAGCTCTTAGAGCTGACAAACACTTTCACCAATGTGGCAGGGTACAAGAGTAACACACAGAAATCACTAGCCTTTCCATAGACCAGTGCAAGCATAAGGAAAAATAAACCAAGTAATCAGTTGTATTCACAGAAGCCACCAAAAAATATAAAGTACCTAAGAAGAAAGGTAATAAAGCATATGAATAAATTGTACCACTAAAAACATTAAGAATACACAAGTAGAGGAAAAGATCTTCTGCACTTAAATACTGGAAGACTTAATCTTGTGAAACTGGCCATCCTAAGAAAAGCAATCTACAGATTTGATGCAATCCCAATAAAAATTCCAGAGCTATTCTTCATAAATAGGAAAAAGCATCTTAAAAATTACTAACAAAGCCAGGCCTGGTGGTGCAAGCCTTTAATCCTAGCACTTGGGAGAATTGGGAGGCAGAGGCAGGTGGATCTCTGTGAGGTCAGTGAGTTCCAGGACAGGTGGAGCTATAGGGAGACCCTGTCTCAAAAAAGACAAAAAGAAATTAAATAATTAATTAATTAATTAAATAGAAAGAAAATTACTAACAGATACAGAAAAAAAATCAAAGCAAATGTGAACAAAAACAATAAGGTAGGTAGATAGGAGTTAGCAGAACACCTAATTTCAAGTTGTAATAAATACTGATTAATTATAGACAAAGGAGATATATATAGTTCAATGGAATAGAATAAGGACCTAGACATATTTTAAAAGTACAGATACCTCATTTTTATTACAAGGGTGCCAGAAACTTCCAATGGTCAAAGGAAGAGCATCTTTAACAAATGGAGGTGGGAAAACTGCCCATCAGAATGCAGAAGAATGAAAGTCATACCCCACTGCTCAGCAGTTACTCCTAGCTCCTGCTGTGTGTCCTCCCAGCCCAGCTTCTTCCACCACAGGAAGGGCCCACGTGACCTCTGCTCCAGGGTGGCCTGGTTGGGACCTGAAGGGATGGCTCCTTCCAGCTCCAGCAGCAGAGCTGCTTCTGCCCCGCCCCCATCAGCACTCACCTGCTCCATGGGGAGACACAGGCTGGCCAGGAGAGAGTGCCAGTGATGAGGGAGTGCAGCTCTGAGGGGAAATGTGGGGGAGGACCTGGGGGGGCTCAGCCTGACTCCTAGAGCAGGGGGAGCAGGCAAGAGGGGCCTAGGTCTGAACTGTGCTGCAACCCTCTGCTCAGCACAGCACCGCCCAGTTCCACAGTAGGGCGGTGTGGAGAGGAGGGGCGGGCAGAGAGGTGCCCTGCCCAGAGGCCTTGCCAGCCAGCAAGGACGGCTAGGCCTGTGGGAGCATCATGCAAGCCACTGCATGTACCGCAGGATTCAAAATGGAGTCCGCTGATGAGAGCATGCTCCAGCTGCGAAGCTTCAGCACCGACCCAATCCGCACTCACCTGCCTTGCCAGGCTGTGCTGGCCGCCAAGATGTAGCAGGCGTGAGGAAGGGCAGCTCTGCTGGGGAAATGGTGGCCTCAGCACTAGGCACACTATGCCAAGCTACTGACCTGACTTGAGCAGCAAGGAACCTGCTGCAGAGGAGAGCTCCGCCCACACAGGAAGTAGCACTGTGCAGAGGGGAGGGGCAAAGTACACCTGATGTCCTGGGGGCGGAGCAGAGAGAAGCCCTGGACAGAGGTCTTACCGCACAGCGCCAGCAAGGGCTGAGAGAGAGAGGGCAGGGCTGAGGGTCACCTGTGCCAGGGCCCAGCCTAGATGTGACCACAAGGCCTATGGGGCAGTGATGCCTGCAGGAGCTGAGGAGCCTGTGGGCCATTCAGGGCTATGGAATACTCAGGATGGTGGAAAAGCCTGCAGGGACTTTGAACCCAGTGGCACCAACAGGCCAAGGACTGTGAGGCCCTGGGGAGGTAGGGTGTTAGAACCTTTAAACTTTTATCTATGTGTGTATGTGTGTCTGTGCAAAGACCCACATATGTGCAGGTGCCTGGGGAAGCCAGAAAGGGACTCAGCTACAGGTGGTTGTGAGCCACCCAATGTGGATGTTGAGAAATGAATTCTGCAAGGGCAACAACTGCTTTTAACCACCGGCAATCCATCCTACCACCCCATTAAACTTTTAGATTGACCATGGAGTTATGTGCTTCTGTTCATTTTGTAACAGTGTAATAAACAAACAGGGGAGGAATAAAAGGCAGGGCATTTGCTTAACCATGTAAATATAGGTAATGATTTTCTGAATAGAACTACAGTAGCAACGCATATAAAACCAGAATCAAGAAATGGGACAATGCTGGACTTTCTGGCACATGCCTTTAGTCCCAGCATACAGGAGGCAGAGTCAGCCAGTTCTCTGTGAGTTCAAGACCAGCCTAGTCTACATAGTGTGTTCCAGGCCAGCTAGGGACTTCAGGGAGACTGTCTCAAAAGAAAACATAATGGGACAACAAAGGAAACTACTAATCAAATGATGATGCAGCCCACAGAATGGAGAGAAATCTTCTGCACCAATGCCTTTTAGCACAGATTTTTTATGAGAATACACAAAGAATTCAATAAACAACAGCAAGAAAACAAGTAACTGCTTACAGAACTATAAAGGAAGTTCTCAAAAGAAGAAATAAAAATGCTCAGGCACACTTTAGAAACTGTTCAACATCCTAACCTACAAGGACAATGCAGATTGAAACTTCTTTGTGATTATACCATCTCGCCCAACTCAGAATGACCAACATCAACAATAGCAATAACAACCAGTATTATAATGGTTTATGCCTTTATTCCCAACACTGGGGAGACAGAGGCAGGAGGATCTCTGTGAGTTCAAGTCCAGCCTGGCCTCTGGTCTTCATAGCAAGTTCCAGGATAGCTGAGGTCTCAGAAAGAAGCAATAAAATAAAATACCAGTAACGAAAAATTATCCTGTGGATGTGGAGAAATAGGAACTATTTTTTACAATGTGTATTTTTGTGGACTTCATATGACACATTTTTATCATATTTAGACCTCCCCCATCTGCATCCTCTCCAGAACCATCATACAGGATCTCACACATTCTGCCTTATATGTTAAAGATGTTTAAGGCAAGTTTGTGCAATGGATACAAACATCAGTTACCTGGAAATGAGCAATACTCATGTAAAGAAAATAACTTTGATCATCTACAGAAGGAGCAAATCAGAATGGTTGTATTTATTGTAAAGCTACTATATTGTGATTTATATAGTTACAACTGAATAGAAAAAAAATGGAGTTTTTTGAAAAGGAAAAGGAAATCGATCAACTAACAAAAGCTCTTTGAATATGCTAACCAAGCAGATGAAGGATATCACTGAAAGAATTCAATGTGAATTGCTGATGTCTGCTGAAAAGTATTTAATGATTCAGTCAAATCTAGAGTCATTCCCTATGTGACTAATTTGAACGAAGCTTTCTGGGGATGCCAGGGCCAAAAGTCTAAGTTTCACTCTCATCCATGAAAGGTAGAACAGATGAGGTCAGAAGGAATGGAAGATTTTAAATTGGAAGAGCTCTTTTTGTTTTAACACACTGGCAGTAGAGGAACAAAATTATTTGAAATATTTTCTAGAGAAATATTTCCTACATAAATACTGCATATGGGGGCTGGAGAGATAGCTGAGCACTTAAGTGCACTGGTAGTTCTTACAGAAGACCAGAGTTCGGATCCCAGCACCCACATGGCAGCTAACAACCATCAGTAACTCCATTTCCATGGGATTTGACACCCTTTTCTATCCTCTGTGGGTACTGTATGACATAGATGCACTTACACACATGAAGGCATAACACTCATACACATAAAATTAAAAAATGAGTACTCCAACGCCCTCTTCCAAATGTACAAACAACACACAAATTGAAATATCTATTAAATTATTATATGGATATATTTTGGCAACCATAAAATAAATGAAAAATCAGGATTAGTCTACTATATGACCTAAAATTTTTTTTTTTTGGTCTTTTCAAGACAGGGTCTCTCTGTAGTCCCAGCTGTCCTGGAACTCACTCTGTAGGCCAGGCTGGCCTTGAACTCACAAAGATCCACCTGCCTCTGCCTCACAAGTGCTAGGATTAAAGGCGTGCGGCACCAAACCCAGCAAAATTAGGTGTAGATATGGTTTCTTTCTTATAGTAAAATTATATTTTTCTGTGATGAGGGTGTGCTAAGCAGTTTTCTACTTTACTAAAACAAAAAAGTTGAATTTTGTGTATTTGAAATGAGTTTTTACTCATGTCATGATGAGAAGAATGTTAAAAAAAAAAGCCTTATCACAATATAGCTACATCCTAGATTAGTATAAGGTCAGGGCACTATTTTAGGAGCTCATCTTATAGTCCTGAAAGTCTTCCTAATACTTCATTGAACTTTCATTGCTCTGATTTGACCTTGTAATCCCTTTTCCAGACAAGACCACTAACTTATTTCTCCTTTCTTTGCTTGCTTGCCTTCTCAGACTGAAATATAACACACTCACTTGACTCCTTCTCTGCAGGAAGATGGATCCACGTGAATCCTCTAATACAGCCAGCATGGGGACAGAAGGTGCAGCATCTCAACATTGAGATAAAGCTCTATGGTTTTGTGACCTCACCTTTCTTTTTAAAAAAATTTTTTTTATTAATTTTATTTATTTTTGTATGTGTATGAATGTACTGTCTGCATGCAAGTCTGTGCACCCGTGTCGTGCAATGCCGCAGAGTTCAGAAGAGGGTCTCAGATTCCCCTGGAACTGGAGTTCTCCTGGAATTGGAGCTTCAGACGGTTCTCAGCCGCCAAGTGGGTGCTGGGGATCGAACCCAGGTCCTCTGTAAGAGCGGTCGGCGCTCTTAACCGCTAGGCCATCTCTCCAGCCCCGTGACCTCACCTTTCAAAAGAGCAATTTTCATTTCTCTTGCACTAATGATGACAGCATTGGCTTTGGGAGTCAAGGACTTTTCTGAAACAGTTCTAGTTGATAATTACCAAAAGCAATTATGAGTGTCTACTGGATATCTCCAAAGACAAAAAGTGCTTCCAAGCTCTGAAGAGGCTCTTATTGTATTGTGATCCTAGGATGTCGAGAGGAGAGGAGGTACAGGGAATATTAATTTCTCATATGTGGGAGTCTTAGAAGGTGGTTTATAGGTCTTATTGGATCCATAATCCTCCTATCCCAAAAAATTAATTACTAAGTTTATAATCACAAATATGTTAAATTTGCAGCACTCTGTGGAACAGAATAATTCAGGAATTGGAGGGTATCCAATGATATACAGTTAAAAAAATCAAGATGATATCATAAGTTACAACAGAGATAATTGCATTCCGCACATTTAAGTGTCAGGTAACTGGGAAATGATAATATGGAAATATGCTAAGAAATTTACAAATATCAATAATCAATGATGAGAAGGCTGACAAAGAATCTACTCATTTTTATCTCCAACACATACCCTTAGCAAATTTAATTTATTGTGAAAAAATATGTTTATACAACATTTTTTTTCTGAGACTGTGTTACCTCACTTAGCACAAAAGCTTCCTGAATATGTATCTACTGAGAGTTTCCCAAAAGCCAGGTAGTGGGTGACATCTGTCTGCCAGATGATGTTGGGTTGAAGGCCTCGGGGATTTACTCCGGGCCCCTGCAGAGGCGGAACATTGAGAAAAAGTTTACAAGATTTGCAGGTATGTACAATTTTTTTAAGTTCTGAAGCTAATCTATCTGCCATGGCATTCCCCTTGGCGAGGAACCCGGGCAGATGAGAATGACTCCTTACGTGTTGGAAGGTCTTTTCTTTTATTGAATCTCTGTAGCTTGGCAGAAAATAGGGCCCTAGAGAATTGATCAAAGATTTGTAAATGTTGCTCTGAGAGCTCAACCTCCCCTCCACAGGGCCCCCCTTCTCGAGGAGGGAAAAGAGGGGGAGGAGGGTCTCAGTAGAGACTCCAACCCAGGGCCTGAGCCAATTTATCTCCCCCAACACCTTTTGTAATTGGGTGATTTCAAGGTTATACCCTTTCTACCTGAAAACATCCACAACTCCTCCCAGTGCAGGGACAGCAAGCCCCAGCCCCTCAAACACACATTCATCTTGCCCACATTTTTCTTACTGGTTCCAATATGCTTGAATTATCAGCTGGCCTGGAGCTCGCTCTGTAGACCAGGCTGACCTTGAGCTCACAAAGGATTGCCTGCCTCTGCCTCCCCAGTACTGGGATTAAAGGTGTGTGCCACCACACCCGGTCCCAAGGGGCAACAAAACTGCCCCACCCAAAACAAAAGCTAGATAATTCCAAAGCAAGCAAGTTACATTTTGAAAGCAAACACAAACCAAAATGGGATCTTTAAACAGTCAGCTCTGAGGCTGATTTCTATAAACAACTATCACCTGTTGTGAGAAACTCAGAGACAATAAATTTAGATGTTGTATCTTTGTTTTAGATGTTGAAAGAGTGTAACCAGTGTAGATTCATTATTCCAAATTTTTTGATAGATAATCCATAACTTTTGTTGAAATCAAACCATGTTTTGGCTGTTTAATATAAATTTGCGTCTTAAGATGGAAGGGCCAGTTCCAACTTAGAGGCAATGTTCTTATATTATCATGTCTGTTAACATAACATACTTAGAACATAAAAGTACACTCATCCATACACATGTGTGCGTGCACATACATACATACACACATACATACATAAGAAAGATATGTTAGGTTGACCTGTAAGAGAAGAAAGCCATATCGTTTGATGTCCAATGAAAAACATGAAATTTTTATAATCTGTTATAGGGTTATTTTTACATAATTAGAATAAATGTCCTAGTAACTCATAAAACAGCTGAGATCCATATGCCACCTTTTAGGCCCATTTGCAACACTTGCCTTTAATGAACTATACCTAAAGTTTACTATTTTTTCCCTATCCTGTCCCTTTGGTCAATTACTCCTAAGCTGTCCCTCTGCTAAGCCTAACTGACCCTATATTATTTACAAATCTAAAGATTGAGGATTCCCAAAAGTAAACAGGCCAAAGTTGTTTGTAGTCTTGACATGATCCATCTTGTCTTGCTATTAAGGACTTTGGAAGAATAATAATTATTCATAACCACAATTATAACCATTATTAATTATTATTAATTATCAATAATTACCATTAACCATTATTAGTCACAACAGTAATTATAAATAATAATGGTCAAAAATAGCAGCCAACAATGAACAATTTACTATTAGACTGAATTTTTATCAATTATTATCAATAATTATATTTAATAACAATAACTATAACTATT
Source organism: Rhizomys pruinosus (assembly GCA_009823505.1). Classification (NCBI taxonomy): domain Eukaryota; kingdom Metazoa; phylum Chordata; class Mammalia; order Rodentia; family Spalacidae; genus Rhizomys; species Rhizomys pruinosus. The sequence continues at coordinate 1,449,872 of VZQC01000426.1, forward strand.
AATAACAATTACTCATTAAACTGAATAGTATGCATACTATAAACCCAACTAAAAATTGTTAACACTAAGGGGTATAAAGCAAACATTTTCTATGGTTAATCGAATTTATTTTTGTTTATAGTTAGCTAAATAGATTTAAACCTGTAGGATTATAATGAATTGAAAGCAGGAACTCACATTCACTCACACATACATACAGCTTGAAGATGGGCCTAAAGAAGCATAAAACAGTTTTATTCAAAGAATTTCTTATTTAAATTAAACCAAAATTAGGGTGGAGGTCCACAGTCTGTCTCAGGAGGATTGGAATCAAAGCTGCACTTTTAAAACACAATGAACACTGCCTCAGGCTGGGCTTTTGCAAAAATGTAGACTAGGTAGCCTGCCTCAAAGCCGAGTAGGGGGAAGGGATGGGGCCCGTGGAGTCTGGACACTCAGGGGCGTCCCAGGCCGTATCCTCCTCCCCAAGACCAGGGGATCTCTCAACCTCTTCCGAAGCTGAAATTCCACCCCCAGGAGGTGGAAGGGAGTCAGGGTGAAAAGTGGCTTTAAGCGCCACAATCATGGGGTAAAAGCCCAAAGGGGGTCCTGCTCCGAGAATCCTTTCTCTTTCTCTTGCCATCTTTTCTATTCGCCCACAAACTTCCCAGGAGAAAAGGTTGGCCCCTCTTACCCAGGGGGCCAGAAAGAGGACGTGGTCCCAGGCAGACTCTGCGACCACATCGGTCAGTTCTAACCCCCTGGATTGTAACATCAATCTCAGCACTTTAAGCACTGGGTCCTTATTTTTTCCTGTTGCGTTTCCCATCGCGGGGACTCACTTACCCGAAAGACTGATTGGCCCCAGCCGTATTGCTAGCCGTTAGGGTCTCGGGGGGGGGTCTTTGAGCCCCACGTTGGGCACCAGATGCAGGGGTCATAGAGAGGTGGTTGGCAAAGACCACCCTCTCCAGCTTCCTCGTCGCCGAAGATCTTCACTCTGTCAGCCCGCGATGGAGTGGGGCTGGGGAGAGTAAGTGCGCTGCCGAACCAAAAGCAACCACGGCAGGGAGTCGAGTCAGAGTGTTACAGCTCAAGCTCACTTTATTGCAGGTTTACAGAGGCTTATAAGCTGTGCCGGCTTCCCTACTCGGGTATGTATCTCTTCCTCATTGGTCCTTTTAGGAGGCTTAATTTACAAGTCCCTAATTAATCCAATCCCTTCCCTTCCTACCATAGTCCCTAATTATCATGTTAGTATGCAGAAGTAAAGAAGTGAAACTAGCCTTCCTTGCTTGATGGGCGGGGGTGAGTTCGCGAAACTCTAGCACAGGCTTTCTTTTGTCCTTCAGGCCTATCTTCTTGGCTATTCCATGCCGTCAATACTTGACAAATGGGACCTCAATAAACTCAAAAGCTTCTAAATATCAAAAGAAACAATCAAGGAAGTGAAGAGAAAACCCACAGAATGGGAGGAAACCATCACCTCAGATACATCAGACAAAGCATTGATTTCCAGAATATACAAACTACTCAAAAAACAAAGAAGAAAAAAAACAAATGACCCACTCAATAGATGGAGCAAAGAGCTGAACAGAGACTTCCCAACTGAGGAATTAGAGATGGCTGAGAAACATCATAACAAGTGTTCAACGTCGCTAATAATTAAGGAAACGCAAATTCAAACCACTTTAACATGTCATCTTACTCCAGTAAGACTGGCTAGGATCAAGAATACAAATGGTACCAAGTGCTGGAGAGGTTGTGGGGAAAGGAGAACAGTCATCCCCTGCTGGTGGAAATGTAAACTGGTACAACCACTATGGAAAGAAGTGTGGAGAACCCTTGGAAGACTTGGAATGAACTTACCACCTGACTCAGCCATACCACTCCTGGGTATGTACCCACAAGACTCATCTTACCCCAGAGATACATGCACAGCCGTGTTTATTGCAGCTCTCTTCACAACTGCAAGGAGCTCGAACCAACCCAAGTGACGAGTGGATAAAGAAAATATGGTACATCTACACAATGGAGTTCTATGCAGCAGTAAAGAAAGGTGGCATCATGAGCTTTGCAGGTAAATGGCTGGAAGTAGAAGATATCATGCTGAGTGAAGTAACACAGTCCAAGAAAAAAAACTACGAATGGTATCCCTCATCTGTGGATGCTAACACCAATTACCTAATTGTATGGCAAACTGAGAAGCATCAATGTGATCTGAAAACAACTGTGATCTTATATTGTGAATTCCTTAAAATATATAATAATAATAATAATAATAATAATAATAAAAAAAGAAAGTGTTGCAATTCTACTGAGAAAACTGACTTCAAATTAAAACAATTGAGGAGAGATAAAGAGGGTACTTCATTCTAATTGAACTACAAATTGATCAAGAAGACATATATGGGCATATATGAATGAAACTCTTTATACTAAGTCCTCCAGGGCTATAAAACACAGAGTAGTCGAAACTTAGTAATAAAAATTGAATTTAGAATCCCACTGTCTTCATCAAACTGGTAAACTTGACAAAGAATAAACAGAAGGACATCTGAATTAAATGACATCTTACATGAAATAAACATAGAAGATATCTACAGGATATTTTTCCCATGCAACGAAGAACACAATAACTACTTAGCAGCCCATGCAATATGTTTTATAAAATTGACCACCTCTTTGGAGACAAAACAAGCTTCAACAAATATGAAAAACTGAAATAATTCTATTCACCACAGGTCAATAAACCTTATAATCAGCAAGAAAAGATGCTGCCCATGAAACACTTTTTTTTTAGTTTTTTTATTATCAATACAGAATACAAAAACCAATTTTCAAGGGATATTTCCCATTCCAAAATGAGACTAAAGATTAGCAGATAACCCATTCTATATCTTTTAAAAGTTTTATGGTGTTTTTTACATCATTATCAGCTTTTTAATGATCATATAATCTGTGCTTATCAAAAGCTATATGATACTGTAAGTACTACACACAGTAAAATTTTCTTATATTAAGAAATGTTGTAGAAGAAAGCTTATATATACCTAAAGAGATAATGATGACCATTTTTGATAAACTTTTAAGAAATATTTCTTATATGATTTTTGAGATGGGATGACAGGTATATTAAACAGCAATTTAAAGAAACTTTCATTTTTAGATTTTGCATTATATAATTTTCATCACGAATGTAAGAATTTTAAAACAAAAATTACATAAACAACCTATAATAAAATGTCATATTAAATGATTCTGGGTCTAAGTGGAAAAAAATTTTTTTTCCTGACTTTTAAAACTAAAATCATTGAAAATGCACTTTATCACAGAATTAGCACTTTAAGAAATACTGACAGTAATAATATACTATCAAAATATGTACAAATGGCAGCCATGTAATCTCTCTGTTTTCTAAGTTGAATGCATGCATTTCTCAATTTAATCTGATGAAGTAAATCCAATATCAATATTAAGAATTCTTTAATTTTGTCATATAACACCAACACCAAAGCACCTCGTATACCACGAATGATGTTGGAAAAGGCACCAGGGAAAAATGCAGGGACTCTTTCATGTCGGTATATTTTCATAAAGCCGTCTATGGTTCCTTTATATTGCCGATCAGACTCACCACTGCATCATCATATGTCTTCTGAGTGTGTCAAACGGATAAGAGAGTATTCCAGAACACGTAGTTACGTCTTGAGCAATGACAAAAGAGATAAGAAGTGGTGATTCCTTTGGTTTTGGCAACAAACCCTTAACAGTGTCATAAGCTCCAAAATAAGAGCCTCGGTAAACAATGATACCCTGAACAGAAACACCAAACCCTTGGTATAAGCCAATAATTCCATCTGATTTTGCTATTTTCATAATGCAGTCACCTAAACCCTTAAATTGGCGTTCTTCAGGACCTTTTCCAATATCCACACCTAATCGTGAGTTCTGGCAAAATCTAGTGGATATACCACACATAAGGATGTTGCCCCAGCAGCCCCTCCAAAAGCCAGGTTTGCTAGAAACCATCTCCAGAACTGTTTCTCTTTATTAACTCCAGACATGAATAGTTGTATGTATTTGTCCTTATAAGCAAAGTTTAAAGCTTGTGTTGGAAAATATCGAATAACATTTGCCAAATTACCACACCCAAAACTCAGGAATCCCTGCTCTCGCAGGATGTGCACATAGCAGTCCATCATGCCCTTGTAGCATGCCTCAGGGCTGATCTGCTTAGACACCTGCACCTGCAAACGTGGCTTCACTCGTTCGATGGGCGCCACTGTCATCTTGGACACAGTGGCTACGAACTGCTGGCCAGCAGGTCCTTCCCAAAGGACATGGGGTCGAACAGCCCCTTGTCCTTCTTGGCAGGCTTCTTCCTGGTTTCCCACTGCATGTTGGACTGGCAGCCTAAAGTAGACAGAGTGACCCCACACCACAGCCCAAAATACACTTCTTAATGAGGAATGGGTTAAAGAAGAAATTAGAAAAAAAGTAAAGTGTTACTGGAAAAAATGGAAATGAGAATGAAACACAACAAAACCTCTGGGACATCTTGAAAGCAGTCCTAACAGGGGAATTTAAAGCTATTTTTGCCTCCATTAAAAAAATAAAAAAGAAGCTCAGGGATATTGTACAGACCTTTAATGCCAGCACTTGGGAGGCAGAGGCAGGTAGATCTCTGTGACTTCAAGACCATGTTGGCCTATATACTGAGTTCCAGGCAAGCAGGGGCTATAGGGATGCCCTGTCTCAAATACACACACACACACACACACACACACACACACACACAGATTCAGAAATAGCACATGGAAATGGGTTAACAGTACAACTTAAGACTCTCAGAATGCAAGAACAAACCAATCCCAAGCCTACGAGAGGAGCAGAAATAAGAAATTTATGAAATAGAATTCAAAGGGAGGGGGGACAAACAAACACACACTAAAAACAAAAAGGATAAACAAGATAGAAAAAAAATAAAACTAACAAACAAAAATAAATAAAAAAGCCAGGCATGGCGGCATATACCTTTAATCCTAGCACTTGGGAGGCAGAGGCAGGTGGATCTTTGTGAGTTCAAGGCCAGCCTGGTCTACAGAATGAGCTCCAGAACAGCTAGGGGCTACAGGGAGACCCTGTCTCAAGAAGACCCCCCAAAAGAGAGTGATACATAGACCATTAGCCCCAGTTAAAAAGAAATAAAGAAAGAAGGAAAGTAACAAAGAAAAAGAGCAAATCCAAATAAAATCAGAGGTGCATTCTCTGATGTTTACTAAGACATGAAAGTTTGGTAAAACATTTTTTACAGTTTTCCCATTTGTAAGGTTTGTCTCCAGTATGAATTTGTAGATGTGCTCTAAGACTTGGAAGTTGGAAAAAACACTTCATAGTTTTCACATTTCTAAGGTTTTTCTCCACTATGAATTCTATGATGTGCTCTATGACATGAAAGTTTGATAAAACACTTTTCACACTTCTCACATTTGTAAGGTTTTTCTCCAGTATGAATTCTCTGATGTCTTCTAAGAGCTGAAATTTGGGTAAAACACTATTCACAGTTCTTACATTTGAAAGGGTTTTCTCCAGTATGAATACGATGATGTGCTCTAAGACTTGAAAGTTGGGTGAAACATTTTTCACAGTTTTCACATTTGTAAGGTTTTTCTCTAGTATGAATTCGATGATGTTTTCTAAGGTGTGAAAGTTGAGTAAAACACTTTTTACAGTTTTCACATTTGTAAGGTTTTTCTCCAGTATGAATTCTCTGATGTTTTCTAAGGTGTGAAAGTTGAGTAAAACGCTTTTTACAGTTTTCACATTTGTACAGTTTTTCTCCAGTATGAATTCTATGATGCACTCTAACAGATGAAAGTTGGGTAAAACACTTTTCACAGTTTTCACATTTGTAAGGTTTTTCTCCAGTATGAATACAATGATGTGCTCTAAGACTTGAAAGTTCAGTAAAACACTTTTCACAGTTTTCACATTTGTAAGTTTTTTCTCCAGTATGAATTCTATGATGTCTTTTAAGACATGAAAGTTGGGTAAAACACTTTTCACAGTTTTCACACTTGTAAGGCTTTTCTCCAGTATGAATTCGTTCATGTGCTCTAAGATGTGAAAGTCGGGTAAAACACTTTTCACAATTTTCACACTTGTAAGGTTTTTCTCCGGTATGAATTATCTGATGTCTTCTAAGGTGAGAAATTTCAGTAAAACACTTTTCACAGTTTTCACATTTGTAAGGTTTTTCTCCAGTATGAATTCTATGATGTACTCTAAGACTTGAAAGTTTGGTAAAACATTTTTCACAGTTTTCACATTTGTAAGGTTCATCTCCAGTATGAATTCTATAATGTCTTTTAAGACATGAAAGTTGGGTAAAAAACTTTTCACAGTTTTCACATTTGTAAGGTTTTTCTCCACTATGAATTCTATGATGTACTCTAAGACATGAAACTCGGGTAAAACACTTTTCACAGTTTTCACATCTGTAAGGTTTTTCTCCAGTATGAATTCTATGATGCCTTCTAAGTCCTGAGTTCAGAGAAAAGGACTTGTCACAATCTTGATCTTTGTAGGCTTTTTCTCCACTATGAATTCCAGTATGTCTTCTAAGATATGACATCTCAGTAAACTCCTTGTCATATTCCTTGTATTTCAAGACTTTCTCATCAGTAAGAACTGAATTCTTCAGGGCAGCCAAACATGAAGAATGCACTTCAAGTAATGAAAATAAAGATGAGAGAGTAAAACATTCAGTAGGATGAAGGAAAAATAAATTGAAGAAAAGTTCTAAGAGTGCTGACATCATTCAAGTGACCAAATCTAAAGATCGATGGTCAATACATAGAAGCAAGATAAAAATTAGACTATGGAAATATATGCAAATAAAATCTAAGCAGAAAAATGTTGAACAGTAGATAAATAATTGGATATAAAATCCTAAGGGAAATATGGAAAGCTAAAATAAACAAGAACAGTGCATTCAATCCTCTACCATAGAAAAGATGTGAAAAGTAGAATGGAAAAATTTATATTGAAAGGTTTAAGGGAAAATTATCACATCAAAGCCAAGGCACAAAAAGGTGATGATATTAGACATCTAATCAAGAAATCTAAATACCAGGAAAGAATTAAGAAATACAACAAACATAAAATAAAGATGTAATTTAAAAGAGACAACCAGAAAATGTAATCATTAAAATTGATGGACAAATAAATATAATATTCAGAAAAAAATTCATTGCACTTTCTAATTTCTATAAGATAATAAGATATGCAGAGGAGGAGCCACATTTATACATCAGAGCAGAAAAGAAGAATAGAAATGGTAACTGGACTACATCCCTTGAGGAGTCAGCATATGACTACTAAAGGAAGGATACTAACACTAATACACTAAACAAAACAAAGACCAACAAATCATATTCAATACAAATCTCATCAATATTTCCCAATATTTCAAATGGAAAGTACTGAAATGTTAGATTCAGGTATCAACTTATTAATAAATGAATAATAAAATATCATGGTAAGATCATCACTGTATATTATTAATGTTAAAAATTTATGAGATATTCAGCTGGGCTTGGTGGCACATGCCTTTAATCCTAGCACTTGGGAGGCAGAGGCAGATGGATCTCTCTGAGTTCAAGGCCAACCTGGTCTACACAGCAAGCTCCAGGCCAGCTGGGACAACAGGGAGACCCTGTCTCAAAAATACCAAAAAAAATTTATGAGATATAGAACCATTATACACATTTCTACAAAAGCAATTTAGGATTCCTAATTGCATAATATAAAACCTAAGTGAAAAGGAAAGTAAGATACACCCTGGTAATAAGAGTGGAATATTCCAGTGCTGTCTACAAGAAACCCATCTCACTCTCAAGGATAAGCACCAGCTTAAGGTGAAGGGATGGAAAAAAATATTCCAAGCAAATGGTACCAAAAAAGAAAGCAGGTGTTGCTATTTTAATATCAGACAAAATAGACTTCAAAGTGAAAGAAATCAGAAGAGACAAAGAGGGCCATTACATCTTTATCAAAGGAACAACTGACCATGAAGATTTCACAATCATGAATACATATGTACCAAACTCTGGTGCACCAAACTTTAAAAAGACAATTCTCCAGAATCTCAAGGCACAGATTAACCATAGCACATTCATAGTAGGGGACTTCAACACCCCACTTAGCATTTTGTACAGGTCAAGTGGACAAAGAATAAACAGAGAGACATATGAACTGAATGATATGATATGCCAAATGGACCTCAGACATCTACCGAATATTCCTCCCAAGTAGCGGAGAATACACTTTCTACTCAGCACACCATGGAACATTCTCCAAAATCAACAACATACAGGGACACAGAAGAAACCTCCACAAATACAAAAAGATTGAAATAATTTCATGCATTCTATCAGACCACAGTGCAATAAAGCTCAATATCAATACAAGGATAAGCCCTACTATCTACAAGAACACACGGAGACTAAACAATATTCTCCTGAATAATGAATGGGTCAAAGAAGAAATAAAGAAAGAAAGAAAAGCATTCCTGGAACTGAATGACAATGATAATACAACAGAACAAAACCTATGGGATACTTTAAAAGCAGTCCTAAGAGGGAAGTTTATAGCCCTGAGTGCCTACATTATACCAGATTTCAAACTATACTACAGGGCTATCACCATATAAACAGCTAGGTACTGGCACAAAACCTCACCTGTTGACCAATGGAACAAAACTGAAGATCCAAACTTGAACATATACAATTTGAGCCACCTCATATTTGACAAGGGGGCCAAGAAGACACAATGGAGGAAAGACAGCATCTTCAGTAAGTGCTATTGACAAAACTGGATCACGACTTGTAGAAGAATAAAGTTAAACCCATACCTCTTGCCCTGTACAAAAGTCAACTCCAGATGGATCAAAGACCTCAATGAGAAACCCAAAACTTTAAGGAGATAGAAGAAAAAGTTGGCAGCAGCCTACAAGACATAGGTGTAGGAAAAGACTTCTGAAATCAGACACTAGCTGCTCAAGAATTAAGGTTGACAACTGACAAATGGGACCTCATTAAATTCAAAAGCTTCTGTAATCAAAAGAAACAATCAAGGAATTGAAGAGAAATCCCACAGAGTGGGAGGAAACCTTCACCTCAGATACATCTGACAAAGCATTGATTTCCAGAATATATAAACTATTCAAAAAACAAAGAAGAAAGAAAACAAATGACCCACTCAAAAGAAAGAGCAAAGATCTGAACAGAGACTTCACAAGTGAGGAATTAGAGATGTCTGAGAAACATCTTAACAAATGTTCAACATCACTAAAATTTAAGGAAATGCAAATTGAAACCACTTTAAGATATCATTTTGCTCCAATAAGACTGGCTAGGATCAAGAAAACAAATAATACCAAGTGCTGGAGAGGTGGTAGGGAAAGGGGAACACTCATCCACTGCTAGAGGAAATGTAAGCTCATACACCCAATATGGAAAGCAGTGTGGAGAAAACTTGGAAGACTCCAAATGAGCTTACCACCTGACCCAGTCATACCACTCCTTGGTATGTACCCACAAGACTCTTCTTCCTGCAGAGATACATCCAAAGCTATGTTTATTGCACGTCTCTTCACAATAGCAAAGAGCTGGAACTAACCCAAGTGCCCCTCAACTGATGAGTGGATAGAGAAAATGTGGTACATCTACTCAATGGAGTTCTATGCAGTGGTAAAGAAAGATGACATCATGAACTTTGCAGGTCAATGGATGGAACCAGAAGATATTATGTTAAGTGAAGTAACACAGTCCCAGAAAAACAAATGGCAGCCAGGTGTGGTGGCACATGCCTTTAATCCTAGCACTAGGGAGGCAGAGGCAGGTGGATCTTTGTGAGTTCAAGGCCAGCCTGGTCTACAGAGTGAGTTCCAGGCCAGCTGGGGCAATAGGGAGACACTGTCTTGAAAAGACCAAAAAAAAAAAAAAAGAAAAAAAAGAATAAAACAAACAAACAACAACAAAAAAAACGGCAAATGGTATCCCTCACCTGTGGATGCTAGCGCCAATTACCTAGTTGTAAGTATTTATTGTGCAGGGCTCCTTGAGCTTTTGTCCAAGTTTTAGGGAGTGTTGCATTTTGGAAAGAACAACAACAACAGAAAAGACTGTGTCAAAGAACAGACTGAAATGGTGAACTTCTATTTGAAACAGTCAATGTCTACATCAAGAATTTTGAGAAAGACTGAGAAAAACATGAAAAACATGCTTGCCAGAAGGCATGAGCTCTGGTGCAATGGGGGTATAAGGAGGAGGACATGTGTCTAGATTTGATTTGTAATGTAATATTCTATTATAGATAGATAGATAGATAGATAGATAGATAGATAGATAGATAGATATAGATATGAAAAAAAAATAAAATTTTCCTCAGCTATTTTGCAGGAAAAAAAAATTACCTGGTTCTTTGAGTACTTTTGCTCCTCTCTCCACATTCCAGGGCTCCTTGTTTTCCTCCAGACAAGATACCAGGATAGGCTTAGATGTAAGAAGACCTGTGATTGAGAAAAAGCAAATTACCCTTGTGAGATTCTTTAGAAGGTAGTGAGATTTCTAATACAATACTGTGTTCAGTTGACAGCACACATAAAAACAGCTTCCTCTACAAATCTACAAATAATTGTCAAACTTTTATTCTCTGAAAGAATCTTTAGAGTACACAAGAAATGTACAGTTTTGCATATATTGAGTTTCATCATTGACTCAAATTTGATCTATGAAAATGAAATTTAAGATACTGGTGACAGTAGTATATACTAATAGGTGGCAGAAAATAGAAGCCAAAATAATGAACATGAATAATACCTTTAACAAATGGAAATGTAAAGAAATGATAAAAAATGAACATGTGTTTCTCAATCTTCACACATTCCCAATATTCAAGTTTATTTCTGTTTAAGAACATAAAACTTACTCATGCAAATTTAACATGCTTATCATTTGCTGTCTGTCAAAGGCTGTTAAAAATAAGAATAAAGTAATTCTGCATAAAATAATCTCACCTACTGACACTAGATTGCTATAGTTCTCTAACATCATTTCTCTGTACAAAGCCCTCTGATCAGAGTCTAGACATTCCCACTCATCCTGGGAGAGTTCTATGGCCACATCCTTGAATGTCAATGGATCCTAAAAAGAAAAGTGAACATTTGAGCAAGTGTCCTTGACAGTACTTGTCTCAAGGAAACAGACATTATTAGTAAACAAGTTCTGAAGTAGATGGAGAACTTGAATTATTCAAAGGAACATTTCTTAATGTAGTAATTCTCTATAACGTACTTGCTATCTCTGCAAAAAGAGCATCATATCCTCCAAATTTATGTGGAAACTTTGATTTTTAGGGGCAATTACACAAAATTGAACCCTCTACATAGTGATACAATTTCCCACCCTATAATTATAGCATCAAAGGTCAGCTGCATACAATTTCAGATATAAAGTCACAATACACTCAAAGCATGTTTTTAAATTTTCTCCACAGGCACATGAGGACCCAAGTCCATCCTCTATAGGAATGGAGGCTTGGCATGCTTCTACTTTCACCAATGACATCACAAACATTCCTGATATTGTAGGTCATGCATTCATTTAATTAGTCTTAGAAAAAAAATACTTCATTTGAGGACAGAATGGAAAGATAGCTATGCTACATCGGTGTTGATACATAAAGATTTAATGCTGACTATTACAAGAAAAGGAAAAGTCTTTGAAAGTATACTTATTAGACAAGAAAATACATTAGTAGAAATTTAAAAGTAAGTACTTATGCCCCTTGCCATTGGATGTATTTACCTGAAAAGCAGCCATCTCTTCTTCCTTCCGTCCGTTTCCTCTCCAAGCAATCTCACCTATACAAATCTCACCTTTTTCTTGAGACTCTTTAGCTTCACAGAAAATCCACTTCACCTGCCAAATTAACAGGAGAAACAAGTGCTTCAGAAAGCAGAGTGGATATACTCACTGTCTTATGTCACACCAGATATTCAGGGACAAAGACCTCAACATGGAGAACCTGCTATAAGTTTCTGCTGTCCTGGCTTGAGGTCACCTTGGCAATAGGATCAAGGATCTCTACTGTAGTCAAGGGAATGCAACCTAAGCAAGGCAAAGTAGCACACATTTCATCTTTTGCAATACATGCTAAATTCAGCTGTCAATAACAACCACTGTGGTTGACCCAAGCCTCACCTTTACCTCTGTGGGGATGTGAAATGAAATAACACTGAGATTTGACTTAGCTTACTAGAATCTGTGTTGGAGACACAAGTGAAGTATTACTTTAGACAGCTGAAGTTCAAGTGTAATTCCCTGAGAGTTTTGCTATTCCACTCATCATTTTCTAATTAAGGTAAAATATTTTAAAGTTATTAAGTATCCTGTAATATTTTTTACATATATTGGAATCTGATCTAATCAGAGTTATTAGTAGATCCACATGATAACCTTTGAATATTTCTTATAATGACTCTATGTCAATTCATCTTTTCTAATAATTTCCATATACAATATGTAAGTGGAAGAAGTATATTAGCTACATTGTATTTATTGTAGAACAATAGATCAGACCCCAAATTAGCAATAACATTTTTTTTCAGTTGATACTTTCCTTATTATTCCTACTCACCGATAACCACTATTCATCCTTCGAAAGTGCATAATTATCCCTTTTCACATTTTTCTTATGACCAAGATCATGTGTTTCACTTCCCTTACCCAAGGTAGTGTCCAGCAGATTAGCCATGTTTCCAAGTATGAGAAGATTCCAAGCTTTTCTATGATGGAATTGTAACTAATTCATTAGAATTAGCACACTTTATTAACTCTTTAATTTGTTAATGGACTTTTGAATTGATTTCTAGCCCATATTTAATATGTTTTCTTTGAGCACACATCTGGGATTGCAATTGCATCCTTCACAAGGAAATTCTCTTCTCTTAGAGAAAATTCCAGGTATCTCTGCAGGATGCTGTTCTAATTTTCCTGACAACTGACAGTCTCCTTGCAGGCTACACTGGCCAACATCTTCATCAGCACTTGTGGTGTTTGTCTTTCAGATTATAACCATCATCACTGAGGTAATTTAATATATCATTGTTTAAGCTCATCTTCCTGATGTATATTTCTTGCTATCCCTGTGTATTTTGTGCAAATTTATGTTTCCTATATTGGATGAAATGTCTAAAAAGTTAATTTTTTGTTTGTTTGTTTGTTTTTTTAACTTTTTTTTATTGATGCTTTGTGCATTTCATACATCATTTTCCAATTCAGTTCAGGCATATTTCCCTTTCCCTTCCCTCCCCACCCCCACCCCAACCGAGATCATGCATTCTGCCATGACTGTCCTGCATATTTCTCTCAGTTAATTTTTAGTTCTAAAATTGGTAATTTAATATCATATTATGAGGTTTATAAGCAAGTAGCTTCATATGGAAGTGGTGTATATCTGTGTTGATGATAATCACATCATTATCAGAAATCATATAGGAGAATTACATCAAATACATAAAAGTAGGGAGCTGAAGAAGAAATATCTCAAAGTCAACCCTCCTCCACAAAACATTTTTCTTAATAACTCACTACAAATGTCATGTTTCATGCTATGCAGCATTATTATTATTTACAAGTCATGCTGTCACTCAAAACTGGTCATGTCTTTGAAAACAAAGCAGTGTAGACATTATATCCCTGTTGGAAGTTATAGACAAGAAATCTTCAAAAGAGCCTTCAATGTTAGACAAATCTTAAGTTGTTTTCCTTCATTAGTGCAAAGATTAATTTCAGACAAACCAATGAGAATTCCTCCTAGGTACCTGTCCCACTTCACTAAGATGACTTTTGTTTGGTAGGATGACTGTTGTAAGAAAACAAATCTTATCAGTCCACCACCTTGTGAGAGCTTTCTAATTTATGGTATCTTTTTCAATTTCTTTTGTCATTGTGTTAAAGTTTTTATTATACATGTCTCCTCTGTAGGACAATGAGACCTATGGGACAAAGAGGCCTGTGGGGAGCCTGTGGAGACTTTGAAGCCTTTGGAACAACTAGGACTGCCAGGACAGGACAGTGGGGACTGGCAGAGTGGTGAAGCCTGTGTGTGGCAAGGCCTGGGGGACAGTGAAACCTATGGGGATGACCTGGCCCGTTGGGACCATGAGTCCTGAGAGGACAATAAAACTTGTAGGGTAGTGAGGCCTATGGGAGGATTGTGGGACATTGAGGCAGTTGAGGCCTTCAGGATGGCATGGCCTCCAGCCCTGCAGCTTGCTGGGACCATGGCCCACAATGGTGCAGTGCTACCTGCCACACTGCCATGCCTGGACCTTGGACTTCACCTGATCTCAGGAGTATGACCTTGAGCAAGTCAACCCTTGAGGCTCAGTTGTCCTCATTATAAACTGTAGCCCACAGTTCCCCTACCTCATAGAGTTAAGAGGATTTCATGAGTAATTAGCATTTCTACCATAAAAGTAAGGACCTATCTGAGTGGACATGGCAAGTACTTGAACATGAAACCCAAAGAACTCATTTACAGCTGGTGAAGTAGCTTTATCAGTGTCTTGCTAGTGTGCAAGAAGCCCTGAGTTGGCTGCCAACCACCAAGTGAACTGAGGGCCTGTAGTGCCTTCCTTTCAGGAGGACAGAAGGATCAGAGTTTCACAGTCATTGTTAGCTACATAGCAAGTGTCAGGTAGCTTGCACTACCTGAAACACATAAAACCTTCAGGTGTAGTATGAGTACTCAGGGGGTCTGGAGTGGGCAGTGTAGTAAGCTGCAAATTTAAATGGGGAAGGGGGAATTGAACAGCCATTCAAGGAAAGATTTCAAGTTTAGATCAAGATGCAGAAAAAAAATATTATTTAGAAAATCCTAAAATAGGACGGGACTCAGATCACTTGGAGCTGGACTTACAGGCAGTTGTGAGCCACCCAATGTGAATGCTGGGAACCAAGGGCAGTCACTACTTTAAACACGGAGCTATCTATCCCTCCCTCCCAGCCCATTAAACTTTTAGACTGTCCATGGAATTCTATGTTTCTGTTCATTTTGTAACAGTATAATAAATAAAATGTATCCCACAAAAAGGGGAGAAATAAAATGCAGGGCAATGCAAGACAGGAAACAGGAAGGATCTATGTGGAAAGGAGTTAGCTCAAGGGGGGTGGGATAATGAAGCACAGATAAAAAGGAAGTAAAGAGGAGGAATATTGTGGGTTGAAAAATTTCACCAAGGAGGTAGGCAGGGCACTGAGGGGATGAAGGTTTGGAGTGAGGAAGAATTAACAAGGATGAAGAATGTACACAGAAACCCTTTGGAAAGTGAGAAATCCCCATCAGCGGATGAGTGACTTGACTGTTGGTGAAAATAATAATTGCCCTCTGACTGAGGAATACTACCTGGGAGGCAGGGATGGCAATGCTTGGAATGGAAGGCTGGTTAATAAACCAGCCTGGGGAGGCCAAGGCTCAGGGGGAGATAGTATCTCTGATGTTTAACTACACTGATCAAACAAGAAACTACTTTGCAAATAACCATGCCAGAAGCTACCCCCATGCCCTAATTAGACAAGCCTCTCTTTATGATACACTGTGTGAAAGCAGAGAATGACTGCTGCAGAAAAAGAGGTGATGGATATGGGCCGAGCTCTAGATAAGTCACATATACCACCTACCTATGAATCAGGGCCTATGTTGTCTCTCATTTGGGGGTCTTAGCACCAATCCCTAATGTGTGAATATACATCCTGATGTAATAGCAGGAGCCAGGAAAAAGGAAATAGTGTAGGGAGGTAAAGGGAAAGAAACAACCTGAAAGGGGGGATTATAGGGAACAGATGTAAGCAAAGGAGGAAATGGGGAAATTTGAGTATTCAACTAGGAAGGGAGGAGGTAAGGACAAACAAGGAACCATGAAGATGAAGAGGAAGATGGACCTCAAGAGGGGACAGCATAAGAGAAAGGGGAGAACAGAGCATTTAAACTGGGGAGGGAGGAGGGAAGTGAGACAGGAGAGGGAAGAGAAATGAGGCTTAAGTGGTATAAAAAGTCAGAGGTTGGAGCACACCTTTAATGCTAGCACTTGAGAGTCAGAAGGCAGGTGGATATCTGTGAGTTCAAGGCCAGCCTGGTTTTCAGAGTGAGTTCCAGGACAGCTGGGGCTACAGGGAGACCCTGACTCAAAAAGGCCAAAAAAAAAAAAAAAAAACCTGAAAAATATGCATATGCACACAATATCTGGACATAGGTGCTTGTGTTTACTTGGAGGCTTTATCAAATTTACACAATGGAGTTTTACACAGTGCTGAAGGAAGATGAAATTATTATATTTTATTGTAGATAATGAATGGAACTAAAAACTGTTGGATGAAGTAATGCAGACTCAGTAAAACAAGCAATGTATGTTCTCTCTAACTTGTGGATCTTAGCACCAAATCCTATATGTAAATCATATCCTGATGTAACTACAGATCCAGGAAATGGAAAGGTACGGGGGGTAAATGGGAAAAGAAGCTCTAGAGAGCAACAAATCAGAGTGTTAGCACAGGGAACAAAAATACTTTAATCTTTAACTGAGAGAGTCAGGATATATAGGTAGAGAGAGAGAAAAATAATTCTAGGTGGTATGAAACACAGAGGAGAATGTATTAGTTCAAAACCCCTGAACTAAAAATCTCATGTTTATATATTTACTAATCATGCCTACAGCACAGGCTACATAACAAAAATCACAGTGCCAGGAGGGAAACTTCCCTATGGTTTATCATGACTCTCAAGAGAGTCCCAAAATAACTCAGCCTATTGCCACCACCCTTAGACTGCCTCCAGAAATGAAAGATAGACCTTATTACTGAAGACAGGACACTTGGGACATTTGGACAAGCACTGTAGTTCCATGTCAGGGCATCTTCAGGACCATCCTTCAGTGCAGTAGAAACAGCCTATCTATCCAGCATTATCTGTTCCTTTCCACAGAAGGCATCTTCTTCAACTCCTGGAGCCTTGTCTAAAGATAGGCTTCCATCCACCTCATTCCAGCTTTTCTGTTGGATTTTGCAGGCAAAAATGGCTGCCACATAATACTATATGCTTTGTCTGAGAAACTTCTTCTATCCTCCCTTATCCACTCGGAACAAAGCTTCATCCACTTCTGGTGTGGAATCCTGCCAATAACTATGCCCAATGTGGGACAAGTCTTTAGTTGAAGGAGAGAAAGTCACTAGAACCTGTGGTAATAAAGATCTGTGGGTTCACTGACTAATAAAACATGCTTTATTCATCAGCACACAGGCTGCTAGGCAAGGGACCAACAGGTGAGACCATGAGCCCTTGGTTCCAAGGATATTTTATAGGAAACCATACAGAGAAGGCTTCTTGCTCAAACTCCTTATGTAACTAACAAAGCTGAACAGAAAACACTGAAGAAACTGAAACACAAATCTAATGGACTGAGTGGACACAGACAACATACACTGCCCCCAAAACATTGAAAAACACCATTCTTCTCATAAATTAATGGAGCTTTCTCCAAAATACTGCAATGCTAGAAGACAAAGCAAGTCTCAACAAATTTAGCAATAATGGAATAATATCTCATATTCTCAGACCTCATCAGAACAAAGCTAGATACAAACAGCAGGAGACACCATAGAAAGCACAAAATGTCATGGTGAATAATGAACTTACTCATAAATGAAAAATGATCCTTTAAAGAAATAGTGAAATTTTAAGTATTTTAAAACACAATGAAAATGAACAGGAACAGAAATCCTGTGGGAAATAAGGGAGTTATAATAATAGAACAATCTGTAGCCCTAATCACCTCCATCAAGTTTTGTCTTTCAATTGCTTGACAAAACATCTGACAGTACAACTTGGGAAGAAAGGGTTACTTACTCACATCTCCAGGTCACAGGTCATCACTGAGGACCCAACATAGGAACTCAGGGCAGGAAACTGGAGGAGGAGCTGAAGCACAGGCCATGGAGCAATGCTTCTCACTGGCTTGCTCCCTTGGCCCATGCTCACCTGCTTTCTTATTAAATACAAACAACCTAGCCAGGTGCTGCACACCACAGTAGGCTGGGTCTCCACACTCAACAATTAAGAAAATACCCCACAGACTTGGCCAAATGGCACTCCAATGGAGGCAATTCCCCAATTGAGGCTCCTTCAACCCAGGTGTGTCAACTTGATACTAATCCTATCCAGCACAACTCCCAAATGCAAAGTTTAATGATGCACAGATAAGAATTCAGGGAAAAGGGGGAATAAACCAAATTCAAAACCTGTTAATGGGAAGGGGGCAGTAAATAAGATCACAGCAGAATAATGACAAAGAAATGAAACCAATAACAATATAAGAAACCAAAGAAACAATATTTCTTTTTTAATGTAAACAAGGTTGACAAATCCAATCCCAATTCAGCCAAACATGTCATACAAAGCCTGAATTCACAAACTTTGATATGAAAAAGTCATCATAGCAGATAATATGAAATTCAAATAATTTAAGGACAATAGGAAAACTCTATTACAATAAATTAAATACTCTAAAGTAAAGGATGAGTTAATAGATGTGTATGTCTTACCAAATTTAAAGCAAAATGAAAAAAACCACTTAAATAGTTCTATAATTAGTAATCATAATTGGATCAGTAATAAAATTTCTCCTGGCCTACAAAAATCCCAGGTCCACAAGGAAACATTTCAACATTCTACTAGACAATTGAAGAACTAATACCATGATTGCTCAAACTACTCCATAATATTAGAGTGTACTCTCAATTCTCATGAAAGCAATTTTGCTTGGATTCTAAAACAAGAAAAAGAAACAACAAAAAATTTACAAACTAGTCTATGGAAAAACATGCATGCAAAACCTGTCAATGAAATAGTGGCAAATTGAATTCAAGACCACACCAACAACATCATTCATAATGATCAGGTAGGCTTTCTTCCAGAAAATCAGGGAAATTTTAACATACCAAAAAAAATCAATAAATGCAGTTATATATGTGTAATAAAATATATAAATGAATTAAAGACAGAAACCACATGATTATCTCAATAGAAAGTCACATCAACAAAAGTCAACATATCTTCATGAACAACATCAAAAGGCTAGAGATGGATGGAAAGTGCCTTTAGATCATTAAGATATAGCATTCAGAGCACAGCCCACATCTAACAGGTGTCCACCACTCTCTCCATTCAGCACAGTGCTAGAAATCTTTCCTACAGCTGTAAGCAACATCTCTTGACTTCTGAAAAAAGAGAAGTAAAAGGAGTAAAGTATCTCATTTACAGAAGATATGATTCTGTATATAAGAAGAACCTAAAGACTCCACACAAAAGCTCTTAGAGCTGACACTTTCACCAACTGGCAGGGTACAAGAGTAACACACAGAAATCATAGCCTTTCCATAGACCAATGCAAGCATAAGGAAAAATAAACCAAGTAATCAGTCATATTCACAGAAGCCCCCCAAAAATAAAGTACTAAGAAGAAAGCTAATAAAGCATATGAATAAATTGTACCACTAAAAACATTAAGAATACATGAGTAGAGGAAAAGATCTGCATAATACTGGAAGACTTAATCTTGTGAAACTGGCCATCCTAAGAAAAGCAATCTCCTGATTTGATGCGATCCTGATAAAAATTCCAGAGCGATTCTTCCTAAGTAGGAAAAAGCATCTTAAAAATTACTAACAAAGCCAGGTCTGGTGGTGCAAGCCTTTAATCCTAGCACTTGGGAGACTTGGGAGGCAAAGGCAAGTGGATCTCTGTGAGGTAAGTGAGTTCCAGGACAGGTCGGAGCTACAAGGAGACCCTGTCTCAAAAAAGACCAAAAAAAAAAAAAAAAAAAAAAAAAAGAAAAAAAAAAAGAAATTACTAACAAGACAAAAAAAAAAATGAAAGCAAATGGGAACAAAAATAATAAGGTAGTTAGTAGCAAATACCTAATTTCAAGTTGTAATAAATACAGAATAGTTATAGCACAAACGAGTTATATAGATCAATAGAATAGAATAAGGACCAAGATATAATTTAAAAGCACAGATACGGGGCGTGGTGGCACACACCTTTAATCCTAGCACTGGGAGGCAGAGGCAGGTGGATCTTTGTGAGTTCAAGGCCAGCCTGGTCTACAATGTGAGTTCCAGGACAGCTGAGGCTACAGGGAGAACCGGTCTCGAAAAACAAAAAAAAAAAAACAAAAAGCACAGATACGTCATTTTTTTTTAACAAAGATGCCAGAAACTTCCAACGGTCAAAGGAAGAGCATTTTTAACAAATGGAGGCAGGAAAACTGCCCATCAGAATGCAGAAGTATTAAAGTCATACCCCACTGCTCAGCAGTTACTCCTAGCTCCTGCTGTGTGTCCTCCCAGCCCAGCTTCTTCCACCACAGGAAGGGCCCACGTGACCTCTGCTCCAGGGTGGCCTGGTTGGGACCTGAAGGGATGGCTCCTTCCAGCTCCAGCAGCAGAGCTGCTTCTGCCCGCCCCATCAGCACTCACCTGCTCCATGGGGAGAGACACAGGCTGGCCAGGAGAGAGAACCAGTGATGAGGAAGTGCAGCTCTGAGGGAAATGTGGGGGAGGACCTGGGGGTCAGCCTGACTCCTAAGGCAGGGGGAGCAGGCAAGAGGGGCCTAGGTGACTGTAACCTGCTGCACAGCACGCTTGCTAGAGGAGGGCGCTGCCTGCGGGAGTGCCACCTCAGTGCCAGCCACTGCAGGTACCGCAGGATTTCAAAATGGAGTCCGGCTGATGAAGAGCATGCTCCAGCTCCCCGCTCCACTCCTCCCCAGCTCATGCAGCAGAGAAGCTTCTGCACGACCCAATCCGCACTCACCTGCCTCACAAGGCAAGTGCTAGCCAAGAGGTAGCAGGCATAGGAAGTGCAGCTCTGCTGGGGAAATGGTGGCCTCACCACTGGGCAGATATGAGCAAGCTTCTGACCTGACTTGGCAGCAACCCCCTGCTGAGGAGAGCACCGCCCACGCGAGGAAGTAGCACTGTGCGGAGGGGAGGGGCAAAGTAAACCTGATACGTGGGGGCGGAGCAGAGAAGCCCTGCCACAGGTCTTACCACACAGCCCCAGCAAGGGCTGAGGGAGAGGGCAGAGCTGGGGGTCACCAGTGCCAGGGCTCCATCCTAGATGTGACCACAAGGCCTGTGGGCCATGAGGCCTGCTGGAACAGAGGGGCTGTGGGATATTCAGGCCTGTGGTTGCTCAGCATGGTGGGAAGCCTGCAGGACTTTGAACCCAGTGGACCATCAGGCCAAAGGACTGGAGGCCCTGGGAAATGAGACAAATGGGACAAAGACCTATGGGAGTATACAGGGAAGTTGACAAAGACTGGGTAGGTAGGGTGTTAGAATCTTAAACTTTATTTGTTGTATGGGTATGTCTGTGCAAAGACCCACATATGTGCAGGTGCCTGGAAGCCAGAAAGGGACTCAGCTCCTTAGAGAGTGAGAACAGTTATAGGTGATGTGGAGCACCCAATGTGGATTTGGGAATTGAATGCAGGTCTGCAGGGCAGCCATTGCTTTTCGCCACAGAGATATCCACCTACCCACATTAAACTTTTAGATTGGCCATGGGAATTATGTGCTCTGTTCATTTTGTAACAGTATAATAAACAAGTGGGAGGGGGAGGAATAAAAGCAGGGCATTTCTTAACCTGTAAATATAGGTAGGTAATTTTGTTCTGAATAAGAACTACAGACAACCAATATTAACCAGAATCAAGAAATAGGGACAATGCTGAGCTTTGTGGCACATGCCTTTAGTCCCAGCATACAGGAAGAAGAGGCACCAATTCTCTGTGAGTTCAAAACCAGCTTAGTCACAATATGTGTTCCAGGCCAGATAAGGAGTACAGGGACTCTCAAAAAAAGTAAAAAAACATGGATTTAGTAGAGATGTTTGATAGAATATTCAAAGAATTCAATAACAAAGCAAGAAAACAAGGAACTGCTTACAGAACTATAAAGAGGTTTCAAAAGAAGAAATAAAATATCTAGACACACTTTAAAACTGTTCAACATCCTAACCTACAAGAAAATGCAGATTGAAACTTCTTTATGATTCATCTCACCCAACTCAGAATGGCTACAATCAAGAATACCAGTTAACAAGCAGGGCATGGTGGTGTGCGCCTTCATTTCCAACACTCAGGAAGGCAGAGGCAGGGAGATCCTGTGAGTTCAGGCCACGCCAGCCTTGTCTCATAGTTAGTTCCAGGATATTGAGGCTCCAGAGAGATGAAATAAAATAAAACCAAAAAAAAATTCTCTCGTGAATGTGGAGAAATGGGAATATTTTTTTAAATGTTATATTTTGTGAATTTCATATGATACATTTTTAATCATATTTAGACTGCCCATCTGCCCACTCTCCAGAAAACTCTTACAGGATTTCTGCTTATATGTTAAAGACTTTGAGACAGTCTAATGGATTCAAATTTACCTGGAAATGAGCATGCTTGTTTGGAGAAAATAACTTGATCATCTAATAAGGAAGCAAATCAGAAGGTTATATTTATTGTAAATGTAAATGTAACTATTGGAGAGATGGCCTAGTGGTTAAGATCACCAGTGCTCTTGCAGAGGACCGAGTTCTATCCCCAGCCTCACAAGATCTGCCTCATTCGACGTGTGGGGATTAAAGATAGGATTAACTTCAGACTCCAGCAGAGGAAAGAATTCATCAGGGGTGGATATAACGAGTTCAAAGTATATGAACAAAAGAAATACCCAGGCACACCATTTTCAGAAAATAAATAGTACAACCANAAGGAAAATTTTGAAAGTATACTTATTAGACAAGAAAATACAATTATAGAAATTGAAAAGTAAGTACTTATGCCCGCTTGACCATTGGATGTATTTCACCTGAGAAAGAGCCATCTCTTCTTCCTTTGCCATTTTCTCCAAGCAATCTACCTGATACGAAATCTCACCTATTTTTCTAAATGAGACTCTTTAGCTTCACAGAAAATCCACTTCACCTGCCAAGTTAACAGGAGAAACAAGTGCTTCAGAAAACAGAGTGGATATATCTTACTGTCTTTGTCACACTAGATATTGCAGGGGCACGACCTCAAATGGGAGAACCTGCTATAAGTTTCTGCTGTCCTGGCTTGCAGGTCGCCTTGGCAATCAGGATCAAGGATTCTACTGAGTCATAGGGAATACAACCTAAGCAAAGGCACAGTCAGCACATATTTTCATTATGCAATAATTGCTAATTCAGCTGTCAATAACCAACACTGTGTTTGACCCAAGCCTCATCTTTACCTATGTGGGGTTTGAATGAAATAACACTCAGATTTGACTTAGCTTACTATAATATGTGTTGCAGGCACAAGGAAAGTTTCAGAACAGTTAGTGTATCCTGTTTTGTTTCACATTATTAGTAATTAGTTTTAATACTGTTTAATAATTAATCTGCTAATGTTATTAGTAGCCACATGATTGAATTCTTATAATGTATTCTCTCTTCTTTTTTATGATTTATTTTTTTTAGAGTGTCTGTCGCCTTAGTTTACCCGTATGCTGCAAGTGGAGGTTATTCTACTGACTAATTCTAATAGTGGTACGTAGTCAGCCATGTGGTCGGGATGATACGCCTCTAGCAAGAGCAGTATGTAAGCTTTGTATATATTCTACTATAGGGATCTCATCATTCTTAGGCCACAAACCTTGAAATTCTATGGTCTATGTCAATTCTCTTTTCTTAAATCAATTCCATATACAATATGTAAGTGAAAGAAGTATATTAGCTACATTGTATTTATTGTAACAATAGATCAGACTCCCAAATTAGAATAACATTTTTATAGCTCTTATACTTTCCTTTTATTCCTACTCACAATGAACCAACATTATCCTCATTAAAGTGAATAATTATCCCTTTTCCATATTTTTCTTATGACCAAGGTCATGTGTTTCACTTCCCTTATCCAATAGTAGTCCAGCAGATTAGGCCATGATTTCAATATGAGAAGATTCCTTCTTTCTCTAGATGGATTGTAAATAATTCATTAGAATTAGCACACTTTATTAACTCTTTAATTTTTTAATGGACTTTTGAATTGATTTCTAGCCCATATTTAATATTTTTCTTTGAGCATACATCTGAGGTTGCAATTGCATCTTAACAAGGAAATTCTCTTCTCTTAGAGAAATTCAAGGTATCTCGCAGGATGCTTTCAATTTCTGACAATGAGAAGTCTCCTTGCATGCTACACTGGCCACATCTCATCAGCACTTGTGTGTTGTCTTCATACATCATCATCACTGAATAATCTTAACATATCATTGTTTTAGCTCATTTCCTGATGGATATTTCTTGCTGTCCCTGTTCATTTGGTGCAAATTTATGTTTGCTAGATTGCATGAAATTTAAAAAGTTCAATTTTTAGTTGTAAATTGGTAACTTAATATCATACTATGAGTTTATAGCAAGTAGCTTCATATGAAGTGTGTATCTGTGTTGATGATAATCACATCATTATCAGAAATAGTATAGGAGGATTCCATCAAATACATAAGAGGGAGGCTGGGGGCTGGAAAGAGATGGCTAGACAGCTAAGAGCACCGCTGCTCTTGGCAGAGGACTGGGTTCATCCTGCCAGTAACCCAAATGGTAACTGAGAACATTCTTTAACCTCCAGTTCCAGGGGAATTCGAACCCTCTTCTGACTCGTGTGATTGCACGACACAGGGACAGACCTACTGCAGACAGAACACAAACCATAGAAAATAATAAATTTTAAAAGTAGGAGGAGCTGAGAAGAAATATTCAAAGTCAACCCTGCTCCACAAAACATTGTTCTTATTAAAGTCACTACAAATGTCATGTTTCATGTTATGCAGCATTTATTAATATTTACAAGTCATGCTGTCACTCAAAACTGGTCATGTCTTTGAAAAAAAGCAGGTAGACATTATATCCCTGTTGGAAGTTATAGACAAGAAATCTCAAAAGAGCCTTCAATGTTAGACAAATCTTAAGTTGTTTCCTTCTTATGCAAGATGAAATTTTCAGACAAACCAATGAGAATTCCTCTAGGTACCTGTCCACTTCAACTGAACTAAGATGACTTTTGTTGGTTAGGATGAGCTGTTGTCTAGAAAACAAATCTTTCCAGTCCACCACTTGTAAGATCTCTCTAATTCCTGGTATCTTTTTCAATTTCTTTCTTCATGGTTAAAGTTTTTTATTATAACATTGTCCCTCTGTTAGGAACATAGACCTATGGGACAAGGACGCTGGGGGGAGCCTGTGGAGACTTTGAACCTTGTAACAACTAGGACTGCCAGGACAGGACAGTGAGGACTGGCAGGGTGGGGAGGCCTGAATGTACAAGTCTGGGGGACAGTTAAACCTGTGGGGATGGCCAGGCCCCTTGGGACCATGAGTCCTGAGATGACAATGAAGCTTGTAGGGTAGTGAGGCCTATGGGAGGCCTGTGGGACACTGAGGCAGTTGAGGCCTTCAGGATGGCATGGCCTCCAGCCCTGCAGCTTGCTGGGACCATGGCCCACAATGGTGCAGTGCTACCTGCCACATTGCCAGGCCTGGACCTTGGACTTCACCTGATCTCAGGAGTATGACCTTGAGCAAGTCAACCCTTGAGGCTCAGTTGTCCTCATTATACACTGTAGCCCACAGTTCCCCCACCTCATAGAGTTAAGAGGATTTCATGGGTAACTAGCATATCTACCATAAAAGTAAGAACCTATCTGAGTGGACATGGCAAGTACTTGAACACAAAACCCAAAGAACTCATTTACAGCTGGTGAAGTAGCTTTATCAGTGTCTTGCTAGTGTGCAAGAAGCCCTGAGTTGGGTGCCAACGCACCAAGTGAACTGAGGGCCTGTAGTGCCTTCCTTTCAGGAGGACAAGGAATCAGAAGTTTCACAGTCATCGTTAGCTACATAGCAAGGGTCAGGTAGCTTGGACTACCTGAACACACATAAAACTTCAGGTGTAGTATGAGTACTGCAGGGGGTCTGGAGTGGGCAGTGTTACCGCAAGTTTAAATGGGAAGTGGGAATTGAGAGCCAGTCAATGAAAGATTTCAAGTTTAGATCAAATGCAGAAAAAAAAATTATCACTTAGAAAACCTAAAATAGAGAGACTCATTCCTTGGACCTGGAGTTACAGGTAGTTGTGAGCCACCCAGTGTGAATCTGGGAACCAAGGGCAGCCACTCTTTAATCAGAGCTATCAATCCCTCCCTCCCACCAAATTAAACTTTTTAGATTCCCATGGAATTCTTGTTCTGTTCATTTTGTAACAGTATAATAAATAAAATGTATCCAACAAAGAGGAGGAAATAAAATGCAGGGCAGTGCAAGACAGGAAACAGGAAGGATCGATGTGGAAAGGAGTTAGCTCAAAGGAGGTGGGATAATAAAAAGGAAGTAAAGAGGAGAAATATTGTGGGTTGAAAATTTTCACCAAGGAGGTAGGCAGGGCACTGAGGAGATGAAGGTTGGAGTGAGGAGAATAACAAGAATGAAGAATGTACACAGAAACCTTTGGAAAGTGAGAAATCCCATCAGTGCAGTAGTGACTTGACTGTAGGTGAAAATAATAATTGCCCTTTGACTGAGGAATACTACATGGGAGGTGGAGGATGGCAATGCTTGGATGGAAGCTGGTTAATAAATCAGCCTGGGGAGGCCAAGGCTCAGGGGGAGATAGTATCTCTGATGTTTAACTACACTGATCAAACAAGAAACTACTTTGTGAATAACCATGCCAGAAGCTACCCCCATGCCCTAATTAGACAAGCCTCTCTTTATGATAAACTGTGGTAAAAGCAGAGAATGATTGCTGCAGAAAAAGAGGTGATGCATATGGGCAGAGCTCTAGATAAGTCACATATACCACCTACCTAGAATCAGGGCCTATGTTGTCTCTCATTTGGGGGTCTTAGCAACAATACCTAATATGTGAATATACATCCTGATGTAATAGCAGGAGCCAGGAAAAAGGAAATAATATAGGGAGGTAAAGGGAAAGAAAAACCTGAAAGGGGGATCATAGGGAACAGATGTAACCAAAGGAGGAAATGGGGAAATTGGAGTATTCAACTAGGAAAGGACAAGGTAAGGACAAACAAGGAACCATGAAGATGAAGGGGAAGATGGAACTCCAGAGAGGGGAGATCAAGAGAAAGGGGAGAACAGAGCATTTAAACTGGGGAGGGAGGAGGGAAGTGAGACAGGAGAGAGAAGAGAATGAGGCTTAAGTGGTATAAAAGCCAGAGGTTGGAGCACACCTTTAATGCTAGCACTTGGGAGTCAGCAGGCAGGCAGATATCTGTGAGTTCAAGGCCAGCCTGGTCTTCAGAGTGAGTTCCTGGACAGCTGGGGCTATAGGGAGACCCTGACTCAAAAAGCAAAAAAAAAAAAAAAAAAAAAAAAAAAAAAAGCCTGAAAAATATGCATATACACACAATATCTGGACATAGGTGCTTGTGTTTACTTGCAGACTATGTCAAATTTACACAATGGAGTTCTACACAGCATGAAGAAAAGATGAAATTAGGAAACTTGCAGATAAATGAATGGAACTAAAAACTGTTGAGTGAAGTAATGCAGACTCAGTAAAACAAGCAATGTATGTTCTCTCTTACTTATGGATCTTAGCACCAAATCCTTAAATGTAAATACATATCCTGATGTAACTACAGATGCCAGGAAAATGGAAAGGATCCATGGGGTAAATGGGAAGAAGAAGCTCTAGAGAGAGGGGAAAGAGTCAGATGTTAGCACAGGGAAGCAGGAAAAGTAGGGAATACTTTAACTGGGGAGAGAGTCAGGAGTGGTATATATGGTGAGAGAGGAGAGAGAACAAATTCTAGGGTGGTATGAAAAACCAGAGGAGATTGTATTAGTTCAAAAGCCTCCTGAACTAAAAATCTCATGCTTTATATGTACTAAGTCATGCCTACAGCACAGGCTACATAACAAAAATCACAGTGCCAGGGATGGGAAACTTCCCCATGAGGTGTTGGTCATGACAGTCAAAGAAAGTCCCAAAATAACTCAGCCTATTGCCACCACCCTTGATTACCTCCCAGAAATGAAGATAAGACCTTATTACTGAAGACAGGACACATGTGGGACATTTTGGACAAGCACTGTAGTTTCCACGTCAGGGCATCTTCAGGACCATCCTTCAGTGCAGGTGGAAACAGCCTATCTATCCAGCCATTATCTGTTCCTTTCCACAGAAAGCATCTTCTTCAACTCCTGGAGCCTTGTCTAAAGATAGATGGCTTCCATCCACCTCATTCCAGCTTTCTGTTGTGGCTTTGCAGGCAAAAATGGCTGCCACATAATACTGTATGCTTTGTCTGAGACATTTCTTCTATCCTCTCTTAGCCACTGGGAACAATGGTTCACTCACTCCTGGTGTGGAATCCTGCCAATGACTATGCCCAATGTGGGGGCAAGACTTTAGTTCAAGGACAGAAAGTCACTAGAACCTGTGGTAATAAAGATCTGTGGGTTCACTGACTAATAAAACATGCTTTATTCATCAGCACAGAGGCTGCTAGGCAAGGGGCCAACAGGTGAGACCATGAGCCCTTGGTTCCAAGGACATTTTATAGGAAACCACACAGAGAAGGCTTCTTGCTCAAACTCCTTATGTAACTAACAAAGCTGAACAGAGAAACACTGAAGATGACTGAAAGCACAAATCTAATGGACTGAATGGACACAGACAACTACATAGGACTGCCCCAAAACATTGAAAAACACCATTCTTCTCATAAATTAATGGAGCTTTCTCCAAAATACTGCAATGCTAGAAGAAAAAGCAAGTCTCAACAACTTTAGCAATAATGAAATAATATCTCATATTCTCTTAGACCTCATCATAACAAAGCTAGATACAAACAGCAGGAGACACCATAGAAAGAACAAAATGTACTGGTGAATAATGAACTTACTCATAAATGAAAAATGATCCTTTAAAGAAATAGAGAAATTTTAAGTATTCTAAAACACAATGAAAATGAACATGAAACTTAAGAAATCCTATGGGAAATAAGGGAGTTATAATAATAGAACAATCTGTAGCCCTAATCACCTCCAAGTTTGTCTTTCAATTGCAGTGACAAAACACTCTCACCAGTACCAACTTGGGAAAGAAAGGGTTTACTTAGCTCACATCTCCCAGGTCACAGGTCATCACTGAGGGAGCCCAACATAGGAACTCAGGGCAGGAACCTGGAGGCAGGAGCTGAAGCACAGGCCATGGAGCAATGCTTCTCACTGGCTTGTTCCCTTGGCCCATGCTCACCCTGCTTTCTTATATAATACACAACAACCTGGCCAGGTGTTGCACCACCCACAGTAGGCTGGGTTCTCCCACACTCAACAATTAAGAAAATACCCCACAGACTTGGCCAAATGGCACTCCAATAGAGGCAATTCCCCAATTGAGGCTCCTTCAACCCAGGTGTGTCAAGTTGATACTAATCCTATCCAGCACAACTCCCAAATGAAAAGTTTAATGATGCACATACAAGAATTCAGGGAAAAGGGGGAAATAAACCAAATTCAAAACCTTTTAATGGGAGGGGGCAGTAAATAAGATCACAGCAGAATTAATGACAAAGAAATGAAACCATAAACAATATAAGAAACCAAAGAAACAATTATTTCTTTTTCAATGTAAACAAGGTTGACAAATCCAATCCCAATTCAGCCAAACAATGTCATACAAAGCCTGAATTCACAAACTTTGATATGAAAATGAGTCATCATAGCAGATAATATTGAAATTCAAATAATTGTAAGGACACATAGGAAAACCTCTATTACAATAAATTAAAGATTTTAAAGTAAATGGATGAGATCATAGCTGTGTATGTCTTACCAAATTTAAAGCAAAATGAAAAATAACCACTTAAATAGTTCTATAATTAGTAATCATAATTGGATCAGTAATAAAATTTCTCCTGGCCTACAAAAATCCCAGGTCCACAAGGAAACATTTCAACATTCTACTAGACAATGTTGGAAAGAACGTAATACCGTGATTGCAACTACTCCTACGTGACTCCAATAATACTAAGAGTGTACTGCTCAATGCTGACGCTCAATTCTCATGAAGTAGCAATTTTGCTTGGATTCTAAAAAACAAGAAAAGAAACGACAAAAAATTACAAACTGAGTCTATGGAAAAACATGCTGCAAAACCTGTCAATGAAATATGGCAAATTGAATTCAAGACCACACCAACAACACATCATAATGACAGTTAGGACTTTCTTCCAGAAAATCAGGGAAGTATTACATACCCAAAAAAATCAATAAATGCAGTTATATATAACTGTAACAAATTAATAAATGAATAAAAGAAAGAAACCATGATTATCTCAATAGAAAGTCACATCAACAAAAGTCAACATATCATGAACACTCATGAAAGGCTAAGTGGATGGAAAGTGCCTTAGATCATGTAAGCTATATAACATTCAGCCCACATAAACAAGTGTGTCCACTCACTTCTCCCGTTCAGCACAGTGCTAGAAATCTTTCCTACAGCTTGTAAGGCAACTCTCTTGACTTCTGAAATAAAAAGCACAGAGAAGTAAAAGAAGCTAAAGTATCTCATTTACAAAAATTGATTCTGTATATAAGAGAACCCTAAAATTCCATCAAAAGCTCTTAGAGCGGACAAACACTTTCACCAAATGGCAGGGTACAAGAGTAACACAAGAAATCACTAGCCTTTCCATAGACCAATGCAACATAAGGGAAAATAAACCAAGTAATCAGTCATATTAACAGAAGCCCCACCAAATATTAAAGTACCTAAGAAGAAGCTAATAAAGCATATGAATAAATTGTACCCACAAACTTAGAACATCAGTAGAGGAAAACTTTCTGCATAATACTGGAAGACTTAATCTTGGTGAACTGGCATCCTAAGAAAAGCAATCTCTGATTTGGATGCAATCCTATAAAAAATTCCGAGCAATTCTCCTAATCGGAAACAACATCTAAAAATTAACAAACTAGCAGGTCTGGTGCAGCCTTTAACTAGCACTTGGGGACTTGGGAGGCAGAGGCAGGTGGATCTTTGTTCAAGGCCAGCTGGTCTCAATGAGTTCCAGGACAGCGTGGCTACAGGGAGACCCTGTCTCAAAAGACCAAAAAAAAAAAAAAAAAAAAAAAAATAAGAAAAAGAAAAAAAAAAAAAGAATAAAAAAAAATGAAAGCAAATGGGAACAAAAATAATAAGGTACTTAGTTAGCAAAATACCTAATTTCAAGTTGTAATAAATACAGAATAATTATAGCACAAACGAGTTATATAGATCAATAGAATAGAATAAGGACCAAGATATAATTAAAAGCCACAAGATGAGCGCGGGCGTGTGGCGCACACTATTTAATTCTAGCACTGGGGAGGCATGAGGCAGGTGGATTTTGTGAGTCAAGGGCTCAGCCGGTAAAGGGTCAGACAGGGGGAGTGCTTTTAGGAACAGGGAGGAACAGCCCTGCGTCGAAAAAAGGACAAAAAAAAAAAAAAAAAAAGCACAGAGACGGCAGGTGGTGGGGGGAACAAAGAGGCCAGAAACGGCCAAGGGCAAAGGAAGAGCATGGGGAACAAGGGAGGAGGAAACGGCCCTCGAATGCAGAAAGAAGAAGAAGGCAGACCCCCGAGGCGCAGCAGGGCGCCGAGCCTCCGGCGGGGGGGGCCCGCCAGCCCCGCGGCGTCCAGCACAGGAAGGGCCCACGTGACCTCTGCTCCAGGGTGGCCTGGTTGGGACCTGAAGGGATGGCTCCTTCCAGCTCCAGCAGCAGAGCTGCTTCTGCCCCGCCCCCATCAGCACTCACCTGCTCCATGGGGAGACACAGGCTGGCCAGGAGAGAGTACCAGTGATGAGGAAGTGCAGCTCTGAGGGGAAATGTGGGGGAGGACCTGGGGGTCAGCCTGACTCCTAGAGCAGGGGGAGCAGGCAAGAGGGGCCTAGGGCTGAACTGTGCTGCAAAGGCCTGTGGGAGGATCATGCCAGCCACTGCAGGTACCACAGGATTCAAAATGGAGTCCCGCTGATGAGAGCATGCCCCAGCTCCCGCCCCAGCTCCTGCCCCAGCTCCAGCAGCAGAGAAGCTTCTGCACTGACCCAATCCGCACTCACCTACCTCACAAGGCAAAGCTGGCCTGCCATGAGATAGCAGGCATGAGGAAGTGCAGCTCTGCTTGGGAAACAGTGGCCTCACCACTGGGCAGATTATGGCAAGCTTCTGACCTGACTTGGAACCCCCTGCTGAGGAGAGCACCGCCCACGCCGCAGGAAGTAGCACTGTGCGGAGGGGAGGGGCAAAGTAAACCTGATGATGTGGGGGCGGAGCAGAGAGAAGCCCTGTCCACAGGTCTTACCACACAGCCCCAGCAAGGGCTGAGGGAGAGGGCAGAGCTGAGGCTCACCAGTGCCAGGGTCCATCCTAGATGTGACCACAAGGCCTGTGGGCCATGAGGCCTGCTGGAACAGAGGGGCCTGTGGGATATTCAGGCCTGTGCGTTGCTCAGCATGGTGGGAAGCCTGCAGGGACTTTGAACCCAGTGAGACCATCAGGCCAACAAGGACTGCGAGGCCCTGGGACAATGAGACAAATGGGACAAAGAAGCCTATGGGAGTATATCAGGGAAGTTGACAAAGACTGGGTAGGTAGGGTGTTAGAATCGTTAAACTTTATTTGTCTGTATGTATGTCTGTGCAAAGACCCACATATGTGCAGGTGCCTGGGGAAGCCAGAAAGGGACTCAGCTCCTATAGAGATGAAGTTACAGTTATAGGTGAATGTGAGCCACCCAATGTGGATTTGGGAATTGAAATCTGCAGGTCTGCAGGGGCAGCCATTGCTTTTAGCCACAGAGATATCCATCCCTACCATCCCATTAAACTTTTAGATTGGCCATGGAATTATGTGCTTCTGTTCATTTTGTAACAGTATAATAAACAAGTGGGGGTGAGGGGGGCAAGAATAAAAGGCAGGGCATTTTCTTAACCCTGTAAATGTAGGTAATGATTTTTCTGAATAGAACTACAGTAGCAAAGCATATACAACCAGAATCAAGAAATGGGACAATGCTGAGCTTTGTGGCACATGCCTTTAGTCCCAGCATACAGGAGGCAGAGGCAGCCAGTTCTCTGTGAGTTCAAGACCAGCTTAGTCCACATAGTGTGTTCCAGGCCAGCTAAGGAGTACAGGGAGTCTCAAAAAAATTAAAAAAAAATCCCTTTTAGTAGAGATGTTTGATGAGAATATTCAAAGAATTCAATCAACAATAGCAAGAAAACAAGGAACTGCTTACAGAACTATAAAGGAGGTACTTAAAAGAAGAAATAAAAATATCTAGACACACTTTAAAGACTGTTCAACATCCTAACCTACAACGAAAATGCAGATTGAAACTTCTTTATGATTCCATCTCCCCCAACTCAGAATGGCTACCATCAAGAATACCAGTTACAAGCAGGGCATGGTGGTGTGCGCCTTCATTTCCAACACTATGGAGGCAGAGGCAGGAGGATCTCTGTGAATTCAAGGCCAGCCTTGTCTACATAGTTAGTTCCAGGATAGTTGAGGCTCCAGAGAGATGAAATAAAATAAAATACCAATAATAAAAAATTCTCCTGTGAATGTGGAGAATTGGGAAGTATTTTTTTACAATGTATATTTTTGTGAATTTCATATGATACATTTTAATCATATTTAGACCTCCCCATCTGCACCCTCTCCAGAAACCTCTTATAGGATTCTGTCTTATATGTTAAAGACTCTTGAGTCAAGTTTCTGCAATGGATTCAAATATAAGTTACCTGGAAATGAGCAATGCTTGTTTGGAGAAAATAACCTTGATCATCTAAATAAGGAACAAATCAGAAAGGTTGTATTTATTGTAATTGTAAATGCAGCTATTGGAGAGATGCCCTAGTGGTTAAGATCACCAAGTGCTCTTGCAGAGGACCCGAGTTCTATCCCCAGCACTCACAAAGATCTGCTCATTAACTGCTGGTGGGGATAAAGTAGGTAACTTCAGACTCAGCAAGGAAAGAATTCATCAGGTGGATATAACAGTTCAAAGTATATGCACAACAAAAAATACACATGCACCCAATTTCATAAAATAAATAGTACAAGCCATACAGATACATATTACCTTAAACACTCTAATACAGAGAGGTTTCAGTACTCCAATATCTTCAATGGACAGGGAAAAGCCAAACAGAGGAACACTGAAGATGACCGAAACCACAAATCTAATGGACTGAGTAGACATAGATATCAGAACAAAGCTAGATACAAACAGTCGAAAATACCATAGAAAGCCACAATGCCATGATGAGTAATGAACTTACAAAGGAGTGTTTGATAATTTAAAGTAATTTTATCTCTTAGATATAACAATATAATCATTCTTTGACAGTGCTTTATTAATATCACTTCTTCTATGAACTAGCCATAGCAAAGTTACTCACTAAAAATTAGGTGTACATATTGTTTCTTTTTTATAATCAAACTATATTTTTCTGTTTATGTGGGTGTGCTAGGCCTGTTTCTACTTTAATAAAACAAAAAAGTTGAATCTTGTGTATTTTAAGTGAGTTTTCACTCATGTCACAATGAGGAGAATATTATAATTGGGGAAAACATTTGAAGATTCTCCTATTTTTATTTTTGGTTTATCTATTGAGCACAATGCTTTAAAACATACCCAGGTACTTTCTAATGAATCTCCTTCTAAGAGGCATGCATTACACTAAATGAGTCCTGGTCACCTGTCTGGAGCAAAACAACCCAGAAATGTGAAGAGAAGGAGGCAGTGTAGCAAATGTCCCAGGTAGACTGGAATTGATGAGGTATCCCCAGGTGAGTGGTTCTAGTGAAAGTAGAACCTTGTGAAAATCTTTTTTTCTACGTTATGCTCAGTAGAAATAATTTTGAGAATTTCCCTGAGAATAATTTCAGGATACATCATATTGTAGATTTTGAAATACTTTTGTCATTCACTTCATTTAAATATGAATTAGTACTAGCAGAAAATAAAAGTTTGTCTCTGCATGGGAGTGACCATGACCCTATTTCATTTCTTTCTCAAATCTTAGATCTTCATACCAATATTAAATCATTTTCACTGCTATAATTTTAATATGTAGTAAAACTGGGAAAATTGATGTCTTTAGGGTTCCCCCTCAAAATTTTGGAGTTTCTAGTTCCTTCTGATTCTATATCATTTTCAAATTAATTTCTCAATTTTTGTGCAACATTCTGAAGGATTTGGGGAGGAGGTTGTTGTAAGATATCCCTGTAGCCCCAGTTGATCTGGAACTCACTGTGTAGACCAGGCTAGCCAGGAACTCACAGAGATTCACCTGCCTCTGCTCCTGAGTGCTGAGATTAAAGGTGTGCACCACCATGCCCTGCACCAGGATGATTTTTAGTAAGGCTATCTTAGAAACTGGAAGCAGCCATGGGCCACAGGGTGAAAGTTTAGGAAGAGCTCAAGCACAACATAGTCCCTCCTCCTTATCCCAGCACAGCACTGCCTAAGCAAGGCTGTGTCTCATAGCCCATCCCCTGTGGTGGGCGTGGTCTGGAGCCCAGCACTGAAGACATGACTCAGTGGTTAAGAGCCCCAGCTGCTCTTCCAAGAACAAGGGTTCAGCTTCAAGAACAGAACAGTGGCTAAAACCCATCTTTAACTTCAGTTTCAGAGTGTCTGATGCCCTCTTTAGGCCCCCTGTTCACCAGGAATACACTTGGTACACAGTCATATGTAAAGGTAAATCACTCATAAAGGTAAAATTAATAAAAAATATTATACCTCACAGAGTTCAGGGTGGAGTAGTCTGATACACAAGGACAATAATCAATGGCAATAATTATTTTATGACAACAGGAATCAAGTCTGGTTCTGTGGTATTCAGGAATGATTCTAATTAATATTTAATACACAATGGAAAAAGTCTGGAATACAGGAATTATAGTAATCTCATAAAACAGAGGATATATATTTATCATTTTACACACACACAGACACACACACACACACACACACACACACACACACCACAATCACACATATGCTACTTGCCCTAAATATATCAATATGTAAGATAGGTAAAAGTAAACTCAGTATTCTGTAACTTATAAAGTGTAGCAGTATGAACCTCAAACCAACATACATTACTCCTTCTGAGGCACATCTTCACCCATCTTTCCTATATCCTCACAGCCACAAAACCTAGTTCTAATGTACATTCCCTTCAGATCAATGATGGTGAACCAAAGGAAGAAATACAGATGTGGATACTAAGACCTGATTCTCACAGTGATTATAGGACTATATGGGTCTACCGCAATAGACAGTATTCTTCCATATGATATAACTATAATATAAGAATTATCACATGTTCAATACACTTTACATAATAAATAAATAGTTGATCTTCCATTTTGTGTGTCTGCAAATGTCTAAACACATGTATATGTGCATATAGAGTCAGAAAAAGAGAGAGAACACAAAACTATGACACACTCTTTATAGTTTACACAAGGAACAATGATGCATAATTCTCAATGAAGTTGCTGGGCGTGGTGGCGCACACCTTTAATCCTAGCACTTGGGAGGCAGAGGCAGGCGGATCTTTGTGAGTTCAAGGCCAGCCTGGTCTACAGAGTGAGTTCCAGGACAGCTGGGCCTACAGGGAGACCCTGTCTCGAAAAGACCAAAAAATACAATAAAATAAAATAAAATAAAATAAAATAAAATAAAATAAAATAAAAATGTTAAGAAGATGGTGCGGGGCATGGTGTTGCACACCTTTAATCCTAGAACTCGAGAGGAAGAAGCAGGTGGATCTTTGTGAGTTCAAGGCCAGCCTGGTCTACAGAGTGAGTTCCAAGGCCTACAGGGAGACCCTGTCTCAAAAAGACCCCCCAAAAAAGAAGATCATTCAATACATGCCAAACAGTAAAAGAGGCATATGAGCAGAGATAAGGTCAGAGGTTATACAGAAGCAGAGAAAGAAAATGGAATTGTAAAGGTTCAGCGTGACAGTGAAATGCTGAGAAGAAATTTGAAAAAAAGGCCAAATATTCAAAGCAAGGAGACTATCCAAGACAAACAAAGAAGAACATTATAAGACAAAAACTCTTTTCCCTCAAAAATGTGAAAAATCTTGCTTGAAACAAGAGAACCTACTTTTGCCACTAGTATTTGGTATTTTACTTGATCAACTACCATAGAAAAAGAAGTCAATTTATCCCTATATGAGAGACCCATAAATGCTTTATCCAATGTTACAGAATAGAAAATCATTCAAACCTATGATTGATTGATTGATTGATTGATTGACTTTGGTCTTTTTGAGACAGGGTCTTCCTTTAGTCCCAGTTGGTGTGAACTCATTATGTAGAACAGGTTGCCCTTGAACTCACAGAGATCCACCTGCCTCCACCTCCCCAGTGCTGGGATTAAAGGCGTGCACCACCACACCCAGCCTAATTTAGAATTTTTAAATTTAAAAGTTTGTAAATGGGAACAGAAGGAACACACAACAGGATAATACAGACTGTAGGCAGGCGGATCTTTGTGAGTTCAAGGCCAGCCTAGTCTACAGAGTAAGTTCCAGGACAGCTGGGACTACAGGGAGACCCTGTCTTGAAAAGACCAAAAGAAAAAAAAAAGGATGGTTATAATTGTATAAGGAAACAAACAATTCTACCGAAATAAAAAGCAAAGAATATTAACCAAAGATAAAATGTTGCATTCAAACAAAGGACGTTCTCAATATGGATGCTTTACACATAATGGCTTCCAGATTCATGAAGCAACTGAAGGAAGATGTAGTGATCTTAGGAAACTTCAAAACACAGCCTTCTTTGAGGGATAATGACTGAGGACAAAATATTACCAATGTAAGAACAACATAAAGAGAACACCTGGGGATGCCTCATCAATTCCAATGTACCTGTGACATTTGCTTCACTGTCCCCCTCTCTTCACAGTCATAGGCTTTCTGTTTGACTGCAGACATGTAGCCAGGACACACTTAGATACTTTATTACTTGCCCCTTAGAGGGAGATTCCTTAGAAAATAACTGGATATGGTTTAAAGTACAGTGCTCAGTAGATAAAGAGAAAACATTATAGCAAAGTCTACAAATGATTCCTCATTTAGGAAGGATTTCCGGGTTCCATAAGTTGGCTTCTAGGTCTAATACACCTCAATCAATAAAAATACATTGTGCATTCTAGTCCAGTTCCTGCTACAGGGAGACCCTGTTTAATAAGGAAAATAAGGCTGTGGGTGGCTGCACAGGCCTTTAATACCAGCACTTGGGAGGAGGAGGCAGGTGGATCTCTGTGAATTCAAGGCCAGCCTGGTCTACATAGAGAGTTCCAACAGCTGGAGCTGCAGGGAGACCCTGTCTCAGAAAGATAAATAAAAATAAATAAATAAATATATTTTTATAAGACATGGATACTATTATAAAGTCCCATGATTGATCAATTGGAGGAATTAAGGGATTGTGTGGTGCCTAATTCCACCTGACATTACAATTCAACCAGAGCACCATGCTCAGAGAACATCACAGAACAGGAGTAGAAGGAGTAGAGGATCCAGAGGATCAGAACAGCTGAGTGTAGACACTGTATCCGGGACATGACAGAGAAACTGCACCCATGGAATGTCCAAAATATGCTTACCTTAAAAAGACCCACAGAATGCCACCAGTGGACACAAAGATGTGAATGCTGGGGAATTGCACAGGATTCCAGCTCTAGATAGGGAGATGTACAGTCACTGCAGGCTGAGGGAGGAAAAGTGAGTTTTCTCCAGGGACGAGCTTTCTGATAATTTACATAACCCAAGTGGTCAGCTCTAAATACATGTGCACACCATTCAGACTAAGTCAACTTAGCACATTATATATATAAATGCATGTGTGTGTGCGTGTGTGTTTTTTTTTGTGTGTGTGTGTGTGCATGTGTGTGCATGTGTGTGTGTGTGTGAGAGAGAGAGAGAGAGAGTGAGTAGGGGGAAAAAGTAATTGAGAAGTTGTAGGGGGGACATGGAGATTTAGTGTCAGGTATGCCAGGCGAATAAATTATATTGTACTTATATAGCAAATTCTCAAAAATAACTTTTTACTTTTTGAGACAGGGTCTCCCTTTAATCCCAGCTGGCCTGGAGCTCACTATGTAGACCAGGCTGGCCTTGAACTCACAGAGATCCACCTGCCTCTGCCTCCCCAGTGTTGGGATTAAAGGCCTGCGCCACCACACCTAGCCTAATTTAGAATTTTTAAATTTAAAAGTTTGTAAATGGGAACAGAAGGAACACACAACAGGATAATGCAGACTGCAGGCCACACAGCTAAATCCAGCATTGTCCTAAATGGAGGACACCAGAAGCATTCCCACTGTAATCCCGACGGAGGCCAGTGTGCTCATTCCCTCCACTCCACTTCAAAGTTGTGCATCAAAGAAACTAATATAGGAAAGGAAGAAAGTAAGATATGACAATTTGAAAATGATTTAATTCTAGAACTGATAGATTAAAAATATTTCAGCAAAAACTCAAATCTGATAACTAGCTGAATAATTTATTTATAAATCCACATACTAAATGACTTGGCTTTTGACATACCAACAGTGAAAATGGTGAGAAGTCAGCAGACAACACAAAATGTCTAAAAAATCTTTTGATCCTGTGGTCTAGCCTACACAGTGCTAGAAGTTGTTACTCAGGCTGCTGGGGAGAGAAGTCATCAATGGTCTCACTCAGATGTGGACACTGGGAGCTACAATACCAACATGCCTGTAAGATGTGCCTGATGTTGCAATAGTGGAAAGATTTTTGTGGGCAAACAAAAGATTCCTGAGTGGATTAGATGCTGATCCACAGAAGAAAATGCAAGGCTGATACTATAAAAAGTGGCCAAGGCCATGTGACTGGGAAGGAGACATGCCTATGACAAAATCTAATACTGACACTTTGATGATGTACATATAATCAAACTGCCATTAAATACTTCTGGTTCTGGCTGGAGAGATGGCTCAGTGGTTAAGAGCACTGACTGCTCTTGCAGAGGCCTGGAGTTCGATTCCCACCACCACATGGCAACTACACAAAGACTAATGCAGCTCTCAGTTTGAGTCCAAGAAACACCTCTTGCAATGGGCAGCAGTTATTGTAGAGACTCACAACTGGTCAAATACTGAGAACAAGTGACTGACTGCTGATTGCACAGCCATGAAGAAAAGAGTGTATAGAGACCTGTCCATTTTCTAGGACATACTACAAAGGAGAAGGCAGAGACCTGAAGACCTGGAAGATGGGTAATGAGATGTAAAACACAATCTTTTGAAGGTGGTTGTGGTGGCATATCCTTTAATTCCAACACTCAGGAGACAGAGGCAGACTGAGGGCAGCTTGCTAGGCACTAGCCTAGCTGTAGCTACAGGGAGAACCTGTCTTAGTAACACACACAAATGCATGCGTGCGTGGGCGCGCGCGCGCACACACACACACACCCACACACACTCACAAACACACAATTTCTTTTCAATAGGACATGGCAATTGCAGTCATGATCAGAAAACACCTGGGTGCCTACCAAAGACCTGAACACCAAATAGAGGAAATAATGTGGAGACAAATTGAAAAGATCCAATGTCCCTTATCACTGACAACAGGGCAGATTGTGGGGAAATCATTCTAAGCCAAATTGAAATGAATTATTTCTTTTGCCACTGGATGAGGCAAAAGAATTTTCAGATCTGGGGGTAGAGAGAAGGCATACATCGATGGCAACTCCAGTTCCAGGTGAGTCAAACTCCTTCTTCTGATCTCCATGGGCACTGCACAACATGGGAACACTTATGTACATTTATGAAATTGAATCATACACATAAAATAACCAATAAATTCAGAGGCTAGAGAGACGGCTCAGTGATTAAGAGCACTGGTTGCTTTTGCAGGGGACTTGGGTTTAATTGCCAACACCCACCCTGGTGAGAAACAACTATCTGTAACTCTGGCTTCCTGTGATCCCACGCTCACTTCTGATATCTGTGGGCACTGTATGACACAGATGCATCAACCTCCATTCAGGCCATACACGCACACACATAAAGTGAGATGAACACAACCCTTCTACACCACTCCTCCAGCTCAGGTGCGTTTTCAAGGCCACTCCAACTGAGGTTCCAACCTGCACTTCTCTGGCCAGGGAGTTTCTGCATCCCTGCCACTCGCAGAAGATTGAGCATGAATAGAAATGAAATCACTGTCAGTTTCTCTGCTCTGTTTTGGATTCTGACTCCATAGTCTTTAAATCTTAGCCCTCCAAGGCTTCAGCACCATGGAACCCTTCTGATAAGATGACCTTCCCAGTGGCCTCAGATTCCTTCCACCCTCTGAACTCATGCTGGTGCAGTTCCAAGGAGCACCGCCTCCATTTCTGAACCACACTTCTCTGCCTAATTCCTGTTGATCTGCAGACTTTTTCCCTCTCTGCACTTGAGGTAGGCGTTTCTGCTAGATCTGAGCCCTAGTGCTCCACATGCTGGCTCTGGATCTGGTGAGTTTCCAGTTTCTACAAGACCTGCCTTCCCAGGAGTCTCTGCCTCCTCTGGTCCTGGCCACTCTCCCCTGGTTCCTGCCTGGTCCTGCCCACCTTATGACCATGCCCAGGTCCCAAACCTCCTGGATCACAACTGACTTTCCACACACCCCATATTTTCCCCCTTCCCTCCTCTTACTCAGGGGAGTGTGCCCACCCACTGAGACCCTCCTCCTCCCACCCTGTCTCAGGTTCAGCACACATACCTCCAGCCTTCAGCCCAGCCCTGGACCCACTCTATGGTGATTTCACAGGGCTGTTAGGCACTTAGAGCACACCTGAGCCCAGTAGAGCACTGTGCTGTGGGAGCTGAGTTCCCAGACCAGGGAAGAGGTCTGTGAGGCACTGCCCTGATAGTAAAGACTGCAGGAACTTCTGGAAATACCACAAAGGCCCCTGTACAGTTGAGAGCCTGTGACCCTGATTCCATGGACATTTTATAGGAAATAAAAAAGGTGGCATCTTCCCTAAACTGGTTTTTGTAACCAGTTATATAACTGCAGTATTTAGTGTTTATTCTTGGTTCCTGCACATCCAGTAGCAGCCATCTTAACTAAGTCATCCTCGATGTCCACACATACACTGTAAAACTTCACCCCTCCAGGCCTTGATTTCCTTCCTCTCACCCCTTTTAGACATCAGTCTCTTTCTGCAACAGAATCACTGGGCACTCCCATAGAGCACATTAACAATACAGGAAAAGGAGATATGACCAATTATTATGCTGTACTTCCCAAGACAAGGATGCTCTACTTTATGAAGGGAGATGTGAGCCCACCATTGCTGTAGGTAGAGGGCTTTCAGTTAACTGCTGGATCTGTCTGAACCTACCTGTTTGCTTTTTGTAAGGCATCTAGTGGTTTTTTGTTTTTCTTTGTTTTTTTCCAGGTTATAGAGGATATATAAACAACAACGTCATGTAGCACAGCACAAGTTCCTCCTTGGGTGGCTGTCAGCAAATGTAAGGTCCTTTTACATGGAAACAGAACCTTTTAACTGAATTCCCTTTGTCTATGACAAAGGCTACAGCCTTGCAGCACTGGAAAAGTGCACATGCATGTGCTTTGCTGGGAATTTATATCTATTTTTATGTCTACCCCCCAGCATAGCTAGGAGATAAACCATTAGAGTGGTCTTCTCTACAATGCCACCAGAAGTACGCAGGATCCCAGTGCTTTAGTGGCTTTTGCATTGAGGAAAGGATCACCCAGCTAGGTCTGGGTATCTCCAGGGTCAAAGTCCAGTCCAGCCAACTAGCAGGTACAATGGTCCTTACTGCCCACAGACCCACTTAAACCCTGGGAAAACCCAGTAAACTGGTGTGCTGGATAGCTGAGTTGTCAAATTGGCACACCTGGGTTGAGGGAGTCTCAATTACGGAATTGCTTCCATTCCACTGGCTGTGAACAGCTCTGTGTGGTGTTTTCTTGGCTGTTGAGTGATTTGGAAGATCACAGCCCACTGTGGGCAGTGCCACCCCTGGCCATGTTGTTCCATATTATATAAGAAAGCAGGCTGAGCCTGGGCCAGGGGAGCAACCCAGTGAACCACAGATTTGGTCTCTCTCAGGAAGAGATGTGCAATACCAGTTGGAAAGGTCTGGTGGATGCTCAGTCATTCCCCACATAATGGCAACTGGAAACTGCCAGGTCCAAAGGGTCAAAAGGGAGAAGCAACAGTTCCAGCCTCCAACAGTGACACAGAATGCAAGCTGTCCTCCATGGCCTGTGGTTCACCTCCTGCCTCTGAGTTCCTGACCTGATTCCTATTTTGGACTCTGTCTGTGACCTGTGATCCTGGAGTTGTACATTACATAAACCCTTTCCTT
Source organism: Rhizomys pruinosus (assembly GCA_009823505.1). Classification (NCBI taxonomy): domain Eukaryota; kingdom Metazoa; phylum Chordata; class Mammalia; order Rodentia; family Spalacidae; genus Rhizomys; species Rhizomys pruinosus. The sequence goes on from VZQC01000426.1 coordinate 1,493,459, forward strand.
CCCATGTTGGTATTGGTCAGAGTGTTTTGTCACAGCAATTGAAAGCAAACTAGAAAAACTGGGATAGTCCCAGTGTACAGATATCCATTTCAGTACTGCCATGTGGTGGTTTATGCAGTTACACTGACTGCCAGTATGGGGTTTTCACTCCATTCCCTGACCCACCTTATATGGTGCTTTAGACAATGGGGTGCATTTAATCATATCTAGATCTCTCCATCCTGCACCCTCTCCAGAGCCCTCCCACAGAATGTCACCCACTCTGTCCTATATGGTAAAGCTTATGGAGGCAAATTTGTGTACCCAGCATTGTGTACCAGCTGTCTCTTGCTGTGAGTACATTGAATGGGACCTATCCAGCCTATGTTATGACATTCCCTTTATCCATCCCTTACAGACCAACTCTTCCTCACCCAGCAGTGAGCAGGTGCCAGTAGTTTCTTAGCTAAGGTGTGACCTTCCTGCCCATTGAAATGGGAACTACTGTACACCACTGGTGACAGTATAAACTAGTGAAGATGCTCTGAAACCAGTCTGGAAGTTTCTATTTAAAAAATACTACAACCGCCAGGTGTGGTGGCACACATCTTTAACCCCAGCACTTGGGAGGCAGAGGTACGCAGATCTCTGTGAGTTCAAGACAAACCTGGTCTATAGGTGAGTTCCAGGGCAGTTGGGGTACAGGGAGATCCTGTCTCAAAAAATTAAATAAAAAGAAAAAGCAAAACAGGGGCTGGAGCGATGGCCTGGTGGTTAAGAGCACCGACTGCTCTTGCAGAGGACCCAGGTTTGATCCCGAGCACCCACATGGCGGCTGAGAACTGTCTGTAACTCCAGTTCCAGGGGAATCCGACATGCTCTTCTGACCTCTGCAGCACTGCACGACACAGGTGCACAAACCTACATGCAGACAGTACATTCATACACATGCAAGAATAAATTTAAAAATTTTTTTAAAAAAGCAAAACAAAACAAATGAAACACAAAACTACAACTAAAACTACCATACTACCCAACTATGCCACTCAAAAGCATATTCCAAAAGACTCTGTCCTCAACCAAAGGGATGCTTGTGCATCTCATGTTCATTGGCATTTTATTTATAATAGCTAGGAAATGGAATTAACCTAGATGTCCAACAAGTGATCAAGTGATGAATGAGTAATGAAGCTGCGGTCCATATATACAATGAAATAATAATCGGCCTTAATGAGAAGTGAAGTCATGAACTAAACAGGAAATGGATGGGACTGAAAAAATCTTATTCCCAGTGAGGTAAACAAGTGCTAAAAGCCAAAAAAAGTCATCTATTCTCTCATATGACGATCCTAGCTTAAAATCTTTAGTGTGATGTGTCTCACATGGAGTACATGCTCCAGCCAGGAAAGAAGGAGAGGACTGTGTGGAAATGTTCTAGCTTAAGGGAGGCTGAAAAATAAAATATAGATAAAAAAGGAAGTAAAGAGGAGGAATATTGTGGGTTGAACCATTTAAGGGAGAAGTGAGGCAGGACACTGAGGAGATGAATGTTTGGGAAAGGAAGGATGAAGGAAGATAAAAAAGGTACACAGAAAACCTTTGGAAAGTGAGAAATCCCCACCAGTGCAATAGTGACCTGACTGTTGGGGAGAATAAGTAATTGCCCTCTGACCAAAGAATACCACATGGGAGTTGGGGAATGGCAATGCTTGGAATGGAAGGCTGAATAAAAAACCAGGCAGAGGAGGCCAAGGCCCAGGAGAAGAAAGTATCTCTGCTGTTTAACTACACTGATCAAACAAGAGACTACTTTGCAAATAACCATGCCAGAAGCTTGCCCCATACCCTAATTAGACAAGCCTCTCTTTATGATGAACAGTAGTGAAAGCAGAGAATTATAGTTGTGGAAAAATAGGTGATGGACATGGGCCTGGCTCTAGATAAGTCACATATACCACCTACCTAAGAATCAGGGAATACTGACTGCGTAGGAGGAGTGAGAAGAATGCAAGCCCCAGAAGAGAGGGGGAACATCTACAAATGCCATGGTCTAGACTCAATAGAACAATTGAAAAATTACATCAAGTTTATTGTTTCTGCACAGGGCCCACACTAGACCAGCCCTATCAACAGTCACAACAGGGAGGAAGTTAAAGAGTAAGACCATGTCTCAAAAACTCAAAGAAACAGAGACATTATGATGCCTACAGTTGCAGAAATTAGCACAAAATATATTAGCCAAGTGAAGGAGCTGAGCAGCCACTCTCATAAGATAGACCGATACCAGTTCTCAGATGTAGCTGACCACATCATCACTACTGTGAGATAAAGGCCCAAAGAAAAAAACAGAAAACACATTTCCATCTACTCACAAAACCTTTCTTTTATGTCAAGAACAAATCTCATTTCTCTGACATATTCTGTACTCTAGTGTGTTTAAATGTTTAGGTTTGGAATCTAAGATAGTAAGTCTCCTCTTATACTTAGTCAACACAGTGATTCCCACGTGCTTGCATTTGCATTTTCAGAAGCCTGGTACATGACAAAAGTTAATGGATTACCCCAGATGGAACTTACCCAGTCTGTGTCCACTTCCTCACTCATACATGAGGACACAAGTCCACCTTCAGAAGGAACTGAGCTTCAACATGCTTCTTATATTCATCCATCACAGCAGAAACATTTTCAGTATTGAAGGTCATAAGTTCATGGAGAAAATTTACCTTCAAAAATATGATCTAGGGAGTAGAAAATGAAGAAAGGGCTGTGCTGTAAGTACAATATGCATTAGAAAAATTAATCTTGAGTTATCATAAGAAAAGATACCCTGCTGGGCGTGGTGGCACACACCTTTAATCCTAGCACTCGGGAGACAGAGGCAGGCAGATCTTTTTGAGTTCAAGGCCAGCCTGGTCTACAGAGTGAGTTCCAGGACAGCTGGGACTACAGGGAAACCCTGTATTGAAAAAACCAAAAATAAATAAATAAATAAATAAATAAATAAATGAAAAGATACACCAAAGTTTTAGAAAATAAACTCTTCTCATGACATTATCTAAAGTAGAGAAGTAAAGGCTTGTGAGGTTTCAATACATAATATTTCTAGAAGACAAATGGTCTTGACCACTGACTTGAGACTTCTTCACTGGAGAACCACCCTCTCCTTTCTCTTGTGTTTATGGGAAGCTTTTCCCTGTGGGGCAGAGTGGTCTTGGGCACAGGTGCCTAAGATAAAAAGCAAAAACAAAAACCTGACTCTAGCTATCAAAACCAGCTCTTCCCAGACTCTGAGTGACTCTGAGTAACAGAATCCAGTTTTGCTTAGTCATTCTGAACGTAATGACTTTTTAGTATGGGGGATTCTGAGTGACTGATTAGTCATTATTGCTTGTTTACTTTGGTACTTGGCTAATTTTTGATCCCCCATCTCCCTGCCCCTCAATAAAAGGAATAACTTCCATGTTGCCTGCTGTGTTCTAGATCACAGAGGCATTAAAGGCTCAGGAAAAAAAATGGGGCTTTGAAAATGGTCATCCTGTACAGTATTTGGCAATAGGTATTAATGGTCAAAATAGTTTAGCTTTTGGAAATTACTAAAAAGATGTAGGAGAATGAAATCTCTTCCCTTGAAGCATTACTTCTTTGGTTGGATCTTTTTGTTTTCTTGTTTGGACCCACTGGCCTGCCACCCAAATAGTCTGTAGACAGTGAATCTGCTGAGGTGGCTCTGCTCTTAACAGATATGCTATTAAATTCTCAGTGTAGGTTAGAATAAGCCAAGAAAGGGTGCCAATGTCTTTTGGGGGGGGTTGGATTCCCCTGGAACTGGAGTTAAAGATGGTTCTCAGCCACCATGTGGGTGCTGGGAATCAAACCCTGGTCCTCTGGAAGAGCAGCTGGTGCTCTTAACCACTAGGCCATCTCTCTCCCAGGTGCTAATGTCTTAAAAACAGATGGCTGCCAGGTGTGGTGGCACACACCTTTAATCCTAGCACTTGGGAAGCAGAGGCAGGTGGATCTTTGTGAGTTCAAGGCCGGCCTGGTCTATAGAGTGAGTTCCAGGACAGCTGGGGTTACAGGGAGACCCTGTCTCAAAAAGACAAAAAAAAATACGGATAGCTGAACCTGGGCATGGTGGCATGCATACACACCATTAATCCCAGTGCTCCAAAAGCAGAGGGAGACAGATCCCTGTGAGTTCAAGGCCATCTGAAGCTACAGGGACACTCTGTCCCAAAAAAACTTTAAAAAAAAAAAAAAAAGAGACAAAAATAGATAGCTTAAAGTTAAGTGATGTACCTCACTGCCTGCCACTGTAGGATATGATTCAGTGTCACCTCCTGGAAGGTATAAAATCTCAGGTTTTCTCTCCTTAGAGTCCATCTTCCAGACTTATGGCTGCTCCTTCTAACTCATGACAAATTGCAGACTTTATTTCCCTTAAGCACAACTTTTCCTGTGTTCATCTCTCTTCCTGCCTCCAGCCTCCTCTCTGGTTCCCATTCCCACAGCCTCCATCTTCCAGTCCAGGAACTTGTGTTACCTGGGTGATATCCCAAGCATAACTTCCTTGGATTCTTTAATCTCATGTCTTTTTAAAATAATTGTGAAACACTTGAACCTTAAGTGAAACCTAAGGGTGCTTAGGACTTCAGCAACACCACCACCACTTTCACTGCTTCTAAAATATTTGTTGGCCTTAGCTTTTCTCCCCATTCAGTGCTCCAAGCAGGTTTTCATCCCAGTTGAGCACTTGAGGTTGACAGGCAGTGTAATATACTTGGATAATGTTATCTAGTCAAATGGATACATGAAGAGTTTGTTGATAAATGACTGATGACTGTCGAGAAGATTTTAATGCTTTATACAAACAGAGAACACACTTGCTTAAAAAAAGAGAAAAAAAAATGCAATCATTGCCATTGATTACTGTCCTTGTCTGCCAGACCAACTACCCTGCACTGAACCTCTGTGAGGTCTAATATTTGATTGTTTATTACTTTTACATGAGTGAATGGTATGCATTCACTTATGAATCTTTACCAGGTGTATTCCTGGTGAACAAGCAGTTGAGAGCTAATGGCATAAAAATACTCCTGGCTTTTAAGGGGGCACAAATAGAAGTAATCCTAAAACTATATAATTTTTTTGAGAAATCACCAAATTCTATACTTATGATAGGTTAATTTCATACAGTATGAATTATGCTGCACAGAGGGTGTGGTGGCACACACTTTTAATAATAGCACTTGGAGGCAGAGTCAGGTGGATCTCTGTAAGTTCAAGGCCAGCCTGGTATAACAGGGAACTTCAGGACAGCTGGGACTAAAGGGAGACCCTGCCTCATAAATAAATAAATAAATAAATAAAGCTGCACAAAGTTATGAAATATGAGAAACATGTGTGTACACAAGATAATACAACTGCTTTGCCCTGTTTCCTCTCACTCTGCCAGGCTTTCTATGCAATGGGATGCCTGAGGTGAAACTACGGCTAGGAACCAGCAGCTAAAATCAATTAAATGCAGACACGTAGGCAGCGCAGCACAGGTGATGACATGGCAGCAGGAAATGGATGTAAAAGTTTGGGGAACCACAATGTGTTGAGAAACCCTGAGAGGACAATCAGACCTAGAGGTGATTTCACAATATATTAAGTCTACAGCAATGGAAACCACTTGGCCTGAGCATAAAGACAAACAAAGGAGACATAAATGGGAAGACAGTGGTCATGACAGAAAAAAATCAAGGCAAATATGAACAAAACCAATAAGGTAGGAGTTAGCAGAATACCTAATCAAGTTGTAATAAATACAGAATAGTTATACCACAAACGAGATCTGTAGATCAATGGAATAGAATAAACACCTAGATATAATTTAAAAGCATAGATACCTCATTTTTGACAAAGATTCCAGAAACGTCCAATGGTCAAAGGAAAAGCATCTTTAACAAATGGAGGTGGGAAAACTGCCTATCAGAATGCAGAAGAATGAAAGTCATGACTCACTGATCAGCAGTTACTCCTAACTCCTGCTGTGTGTCCTCCCAGCCCAGCCTCTGCTGCTACAGCAGGAAAGACAGGAAGGGCCCACGTGACCTCTGCTCCAGGGTGGCCTGGTTGGGACCTGAAGGGATGGCTCCTTCCAGCTCCAGCAGCAGAGCTGCTTCTGCCCCGCCCCCATCAGCACTCACCTGCTCCATGGGGAGACACAGGCTGGCCAGGAGAGAGTACCAGTGATGAGGGGGTGCAGCTCTGAGGTGAAATGTCGGGGAGGACCTGGGGGGTCAGCCTGACTCCTAGAGCAGGGGGAGAAGGCAAGAGGGGCCTAGGCCTGAACTGTGCTGCAACCCTCTGCTCAGCACAGCACCGCCCAGTTCCACAGTAGGGCTGTGTGGAGAGGAAGGGCAGACAGAGAGGTGCCCTGCCCAGAGACCTTGCCACCCAGCAAGGATGGCTAGGCCTGTGGGAGGATCATGCCAGCCACTGCAGGTACCGCAGGATTCAAAATGGAGTCCCGCTGATGAGAGCATTATCCAGCTCCTACCCCAGATCCTGCCCAAGATCCTGCCCCAGCTCCTGCCCCAGCTCCTGCCCCAGCTCCTGCTCCAACTCCTGCAGCAGAGAATAATATTTAGACATTCCCATCTGCACCCTCTCCAGAAACCTCTTACAGGATTCTCTCTTATATGTTAAAGACACTTGAGTCAAGTTTCTGCAATGGATTCAAATTTAAGTTACCTAGAAATGATCAATGCTTGTTTGGAGAAAATGACTTTGATAACCTACATAAGGAACAAATCAGAAGGGTTGTGTTTGTTGTGAAGGTAAATGTAACTATTGCTTAAATAGTTAAAACTGAACAGAAAACACAATTTTTTTGAAAAAGAAAAAGAACTCAACCAAATCAACAACTGAATGTGGATACATACATATTGTCATGTTTACATACAACATTGATATCCCTAAATTAAGTTATAGAAATCTATATTTATGCCGGGCGTGGTGGCACATGCCTTTAATCCTAGCACTCAGGAGGCAGAGGCAGGCAGATCTTTGTGAGTTCAAGGCCAGCCTGGTCTACAGAGTGAGTTCCAGGACAGCTGGGGCTACAGGGAGACCCTGTCTCGAAAACACCAAAAAAAAAAAAAAAATCCATATACTTTTTAGAAATATCCTTCTAAGAGATATAGATTATACTAAATGAGTCCCTGTCATCTGTCTGGAGCAAAATAACCCAGGAATGTGAAAATATGGATGCAGTGCAGCAAGACTCCCTAGTAGGTTGGAATTAATCAGGTGGAGGGTTAATGCTTGAATGTAACCAGTGTGCCCCACCCCCAGCACGGGCTTCCCTGGATGCCAGCCATCCCTTTGGGGCTGCACCTTAAGGTGGTAGACCTGAAGGATTGCTTTTTCTCTATCCCCCTCCACCCCTCAGACTGTGAGAAGTTTGCCTTCTCTGTTCTCTCTACAAATTTCTCCCAACCATATGCCCAGTAAGAGCGGACAGTTTTACCCCAGGGAATGGCCAATAGTCCAGAATTTTGTCAACAATATCTAAAAGCTTTACTCTCCCCTGTCTGGACTGACCCAGAGGTGACAATATATATTTACATGGATGACATCCTGGGGGCCTCCTTGGAGGAAAAGCTGAATCGGCTCTGGGCAATGACATTGCTGTCTAGACAGCGGAGGCCTCTCCATTTCACTGGACAAGGTCCAGGATGTTCCCCCATTTAAAATACTGGGGGTCCAACTAACTCTAGAATGTGCCTCCCCACTCAAGCCCCAATTGGCTGTCCCCAACTCTCTATCTGTAGTGGAATTACAAAAGGTATTGGGGAAATTAATTGTCTTCAGCCATGTCTTCCTGTCAGCACTGAGTCCCTTGCCTCACTCTTTGCCCACTTTCTGGGACCAGATCCGACTGATCGGATCCACTTGGGCCCATCACACCTGTAGGATTTGCACCAGGTACAAAAAGCTATTGACCAATCTTCTCTAGCCAGATAAAACCCCAAACACCCCTTAGAACTCTGGATCCTACCTGGGGAACAACTAGTCTTGGCTGCCTTGGTGCAGGATGGGCAGCCTGTCCTTTGGCTCCACCCAGCCCTTGGGGAAGCATGCCGGGTCTATATCCGATTGGCTCAACTGGCAGACATGGTGGAAAAGGGTAGAAAGTTGGCTCTTTGCCATTTTGGCAGGGATCCTGATAAAATTATCACCCCATAGATTAAAAGACTTCATTTGGACAAAAATGAACTTTCCTCACCTGGCCATGGCCATGGAGGGGTTTCAAGGACAACTGGATGTACACTTTGGCCCCCACTGGTGGGTCTTGGCATTCCCCTGCCTCAAGTGGCGGGAGCTGTGTCTTTTCCTCAAGGATCCAATACCCAATGCCCCCGACATATTTACAGATGGAGGACAACTGGGGACTGTGGTGGTCATTTACCACCCAGGCTTGGCCACCCCAGAACAATTTCTACATCTATGTCAGGGCTCTGCTCAATTTAAAGAACTTATGGCAATCACCCTGGCCCTCCAAAAGGTCCCTGGACCTATGAATCTTTTCTCTGATTCTCTCTATGCTGTGAATCTACTGCCTGGCCTTGCCCACTGCTACATCCACCTGTACAATAACCCTATTACCCCTTTAATTATCCAGGTTCATTCACTGCTCATGGAGTGTCGTGAACCCCTCTCCCTTCACCATCTGAGGGGACACCAAACCATACCAGGTGCGTTGACTCAGGGCAATGCACTAGCTGACCAAATTTCATCAGGCACAATGCAAATCACCACCCTCCAGCAGGCATAATTGTTCTATAGCCTCACTCATAACAACTGGAGGGGTCTAAGGGCTGGCTTCCCTGAGGTGCCAGTAGGGGAATTTAAAAAGGTCATATTAACATGTAAGTTCTGTCAATCATTTCTACAAGTCCTGCTGCTACAACCAGCAGGGGTTAACCCCGGGGGCTTAAAAACCAATGCTCTCTGGCAGACTGATGTCATCCATTTCTCAACTTTTGGCAGACTTAAGTATGTCTTTGTCTTGGTTACACCTGTTCCCATGTATGCTGGGCCACTTCCCATACTGGAGAAAAAGATAAGCATTGCAAGTCCCATTATCGCCAAAATTTTGCCATACTGGGTCTTCCCTCAAAGATAAAAACAGATAATGACCCCTGTTTTGCTAGCTCAACTCTGGCTACATTTTTTGAGACATGGAACATTGTTCACTCCACGGGTATTCCCTATAACCCCCAGGGACAAGCCATTGAGGAAAGAACTTACCAGGACCTAAAAGGTCAATTACAAAAACAAAAAGGGGGATCAGAGAGCCCCCATGTACAACTGTGGCAAGCCCTAGTGACTCTAAATATTTTTAATTTGCAAAAGGGAGTATCTGAAAATAGATTCTGTAAACATTGGGGCACATGGACACCACAACCTCTGGTCCAGGTGAGGTGGAAAGACCCACTCACAGGGCAATGGAAGGGGCCGGACCCACTCCTAAATTTAGGCAGTGGCTTTGGATGTGTTCTCCCCCAGACTGGTCCTTATCCCATTTGGATCCCTGCTAGAAATCTTAAATTTCTCCCTCAGGGGGAAGAGAGTGATGGGGTCAAAGGAAATGACCAGTCATCAAAGGAGACAGATATGGTGGCTAACTCATAAAATGCAACACCTCCTTACTAATACACAAAAGAGGGGCAAAGGAAAAAAGAAACAGAGCAACTCCCAAGAACCAGGTCAGCCCTCAAACTAAAACAACAAATTGTCAGGTGGATGGAAATTGATCTGATTCACCCCCAGTCCATGGATAAGGCTATCCATGAGACCAGTATCCTCTCTCTCCCTCTCTTTTCCCCTACCCCCTAAAGACGCTGGGAGAAATGACCATGACAATCCTACACTGGCTCTCCTGCTGGACAATGATAACCTTGGCAGCAACCAACCCACATGAGCTTGGAATGTCACCTGGCAGTTTATCACTCCCAGCTCCCTCCAGGTGGTGTCACAGGTCAGGGGATCTCATCTGCATGGGACCTGGTGGCCTACGCTGAAGGTCAATCTCTGCACCCTGTTTTGACTAGATCCATGGCATGAGGGCCAGATAGGGATCCCCGACTGTGGGACCCAAAACCCATAAATGGACTGCAGGGGACATGTTTCTATGTGTGCCCCACCCCCACATTGAGAAAGCTTTCGGGGGCATGCGCGGATGGACAGGACTTTTAATGTAAAGCTTGGGGATATAAAGAGATTGGGACTTGCTACTTGATAAACCAAAAGTCCCCAAAGGGCCCAATTAAGGTCAAGAGGGGACAATCTGGCAAATGTATGTACAACTCGCCTGGCCTTTGTAACCCTCTTGAGATTAGCTTTCAACAAGCTGGATTTACTGCCTTCGTGCCACTATTGATAAAGACTTAAAGGAGATAGAAAAAATCTATCTCCCTTTTAGAGAAGTATCTTACCTCACTCTCTGAGGTAGTTTTGCAAACAGGAGAGGACTGGATCTACTGTTCCTACAGTAAGGTGGGTTCTGTTTTGCCTTGGGGGAAGAAACTGCTTCTATGCTGATCACACAGGAGTAGTACGAGACTCTATGGCTAAAAGTTAGGAAAAGACAGGCAAAGAGGGAGAGGGATCTGATACAGAATCAGCTTTGGTTTGAATCCTGGTACCAACAGTCCCCTTGGTTGACTACCCTAGTTTCTACACTCATGGGACCTCTTGTTACTCTCCTGCTCCTCCCCTTTTGGAGCATGCATCATTAATCTTGTAGCCTTTGTTAAAAGTCAGGTAGGGCCAGGTGTGGTGGCGCACGCCTTTAATCCTAGCACTTGGGAGGCAGAGGCAGGCGGATCTTTGTGAGTTCAAGGCCAGCCTGGTCTACAGATCGAGTTCCAGGACAGCTGGGGCTACAGGGAGACCCTGTCTCAAAAAGAC
>VZQC01000426.1:1504788-1536318 GCA_009823505.1 Rhizomys pruinosus
GCAATAAATATAGCTGTGCATGTATCTCTGCAGTAAGATGAGTCTTGTGGGTATATACCCAGGAGTGGTATGACTGGGTCAAATGGCAGGATCATTTTGAGTCTTCTAAGGGTTCTCCACACTGTTTTCCATAGTGGCTGCACAAGTTTACATTCCCACCAGCAATGGATGAGTGTTCCCCTTTCCCCACACCCTCTCCAGCTCTTGGCATCATTTGTTTTCTTGATCCTAGCCAGTCTTACTGGAGTAAGATGGTATCTTAAGGTGGTTTTAATTTGCATTTCCTTAATTATTAGCGATGTTGAACACTTCTTAAGGTGTTTCTCAGATATCTCTAATTCCTAACTTGTGAAGTCTCTGTTCAGCTCTTTGCTCCATCTATTGAGTGGATCATTTTTTTTCTTTCTTCGTTTTTCAGTAGATTATATATATTCTGGAAATCAAGGCTCTGTCAGATGTATCTGTGATGAAGGTTTCCTCCCACTCTGAGGGTTTTCTCTTCACTTCCTTGATTATTTCTTTTGATGTACAGAAGCTTTTGAGTGCAATGAGGTCTCATTTGTCAATTGTCAACCTTAATTCTTGCCCAGATGCTCTCTGATTTAGGAAGTCTTTTCCTACTCCTACGTCTTGTAGTCTGCTGCCAAATTTTTCTTCTATGGCCTGCAGACTTTAGGGTTTCACATTGAGGTCTTTAATCCATCTGGAGTTCTCTTTTGCACAGGGTGAGAAGTAGGGGTTTAGTTTCATTCTCTACAAGTGGTGATCCAGTTTTGCCAACACCATTTGCTGAAGATGTTGTCTTTCCTCCATTGTGTCTTCTTGGCCCTCTTGTCAAATATGAGGTGGCTGAAATTGTATGGGCTCAAGTTTGGATCTTCAGTTTTGTTCCTTGGTCAACAGGTCTGTTTTTGTGCCAGTACCAAACTGTTTTTATGATTATAGCCCTGTAGACTAGTTTGAAGTCTGGTATAGATACACCCCCCCCCCCCCCGTATTGCTCTTTTCACTTAGGTCGTTTAGGCGAATTTGGGTCTTTTGTTTTTCCAAATGAAATTAAGGACTTTTTTCTCCAAGCCTGTGAAGAAAATCTTGGGGATTTTAATTGGAATTGCATTAAATGTATACAAGAGTTTTGGTAGAATGGACATTTTTAGCATATTAATTTTCCCAATCCATGAGCAAGGGAGGCCTTTCCGTCTTCTGATGTGTTCTTCAATTTCCTTCTTCAGGGGATTAAAATTTTTGTTGAGCAGATCATTGTTGTCTTTGGTTGGGTTTGTTCCTAGGTATTTTATTGTTTTTGAGGCTATCGTGAGTATGAAGGTCTACTTGAATTCGTTCTTCAGTTGCTTGTTGGTGGTGTAAAAAAGGCTACTGATTTTTCTAGGTTAATTTTGTATCCTTCCACTTTACTCAATCTCTTAATCATTTCTAGGAGTTTTCTGGTGGATTTTTTAGCATCACTTAAGTAAACAATTATATCATCATCAAAAAGGGATATCTTGACTTCTTTTCCAATTAGTACTTCTTCAATTTCCTTTTCTTTCCTTATTGCCCGAGCAAGTGTTTCAAGCACTATATTGATGAGGAGTGCTGACAGGGGGCACTCTTGCCGAGTTCCTACCTTTAAAGGGAATGTTTCTGCCATTTCCCCATTTATGATGATATTGGCTGTGGGTTTCCTGTATATGGCTTTGATTGTATTGAGGAATGATCCATCCAATCCAATTCCCTCTAGGACTTTAAACATGAAGGGATGCTCGATTTTGTCAAAGGCTTTTTCCATGTCAATTGAGATGATAGTGTGGTTTTTGTCTTTCAGTCCATTTATATGCTTGATATTTATTGATTTTTGTATGTTGAACCATCCCTGCATCTCTGGTATGAATCCAACTTGGTCATGATGGATGATATTCTTGATGTGGGTCTGTATGCCATTTGCCAGTATGTTGTTTAGAATTTTGGCATCTGTGTTCATTAATGAGATGGGTCTGCAGTTCTTCATTTTGGTTGTATCTTTGCCTGTTTTGGGTAATAGAGTGATGTTAGCTTCACAGAAGGAATTTGAAAGAATTCCCTCTGTTTGTACCCTTCTAAACAATTTGAGTAATAATGGTTGTAAGTCTTTTTGAAATGTTTTATAGAATTCTTATATGAAACTGTCTGGGCCTGGGCTTTTTTAGTTGGGAGGTTTCTTATTACATCTTCAATTTCTTCTTATATTTGGGGTCTGTTTAAGGTGTTGATCTCTTCTTGGTTAAGCTTTGGTGATTCCCAGGATTTCAGCTATTCATCCATTTCTTCTAGGTTTTCCAAACTTAGTAAAGTTTTGAAATATTACCATATGATTTTCTGGATCTTTTCATTGCCAATTGTGATAGTTCTCCTTTCATCACAGATTGTATTGATTTGGAGTTGTTCCTTCTTTCTTTCAGTTAACTGGGCTAGAGGTCTGTCCGTCTTATTTTTTCAAAGAACCAACTATTGGAATCATTCATTTTTTTTAGTATTGTCTTGTTTCTATCTCGTTGATTTCTGCCCTGATTTTTGCTATTTCTTCCTGTCTTTTGCGTTTAGGGTTCATCTGTTGTTGTCTCTCAAGTGGTTCTAGCTGCAATGTTAGATCGTTCACTTGTGCTATTTCTGTTTTTCTAAAGTAGGCACCCAGTGCTATAAACTTACCTCTTAGGACTGCTTTTAAAGTATCCCATAGGTTTTGTTTTGTTGTATTATCATTGTCATTCAGTCCCAGGAATGCTTTTCTTTCTTTCTTTAACTCTTCCTTGACCCATTCATTATTCAGGTGTCTTCTTGTAGATAGTAGGACTTGTCGTGTGGTCTGATAGAATGCATGAAATTATTTCAATCTTTTTGTATTTGTGGAGGTTTCTTCTGTGTCCCAGTATGTGGTCGATTTTGGAGAATGTTCTGTGGAGTGCTGAGTAGAAAGTGTATTCTCTGGTATTAAGGTGGAATATTCAATAGATGTCTGTGAGGTCCATTTGGTGTATCATATCATTCAGTTCAGATGTCTCTCTGTTCATTCTTTCTCAGGATGACCTGTCCAAAGGGCTCAGTCGGATACTGAAGTCCCATACTATGAGTGTACTGGGGTTAATCTGTGCCTTGTGGTCCTGGAGAATTGTCTTTATAAAGTTTGGTGCACCAGAGCTTGGTGCATATATATTCATAATTGTGAAATCTTCATGGTGAATCTTTCCTTGGATAAAAATGCAATGGCCTTCTTTCTCTCTTCTTATTTCTTTCACTTTGAAGTATATTTTGTCTGATGTTAAAATACCAACACCTGCTTTCTTTTTGGTACCATTTGCTTGGAATGTTTTTTCCATCCCTTCACTTTAAGGTGGTGCCTATCCTTGAAGGTAAGATGCGTTTCTTGTAGACAGCATATAGATGGGTTCTGTTTCCTAATCCAATCTCCCAATCTATGTCTTTTGATTGAGGAGTTTAGTTAAGTAATATTTAAGGTTATAACTGAAAGATGTGTGTTACTTCCTTTCACCTTATTGTCCATTTGCATTCTTGGTCTAGGTTTCTACTTCTGCAGTTATGCTTTTATTAATTTTTCTTTCTAGTTGCCTGGGGATAGCTGCTCCTTTCTTCTGTTCTTTGAATTGCTTCAAATATTCTCTGAAAGGTTGGTTTTCTGGACAGGTATTCTCTCATCTTATGTCGTGGAAGATTTTTAAATCTCCTTCAAGTATAATAGACATTTTTGCTGGGTATAGTAACCTGGGTTGCCATCTATAGTCCTTTAACACTATGAATGCTTTGCTCCACACTCATCTTGTTTTCATAGTCTCCACTGAGAAGTCAGTTGTAATTCTGAAATGTTTCCCCTTATATGTAACTTGTTTTTCTCTTGTGGCTTTCAGAATTTTGTCTTTGTTTTGGGCATCTAGCATTTTAACTGTGATGTGGCGTGGAGAATTTATTTTCTGATCTTGTCTGTTTGGAGTTCGACGTGCTTCTTGTATTTGTATTGGTTCATCTTTTTTTAGTTTGGGGAAATTTTCATCTATTATTCTGTTGAAGATCTGATCAATACCATTCTCTTGGGATTCTTCTCCTTCCCCTATTCCTATGATGCAGAGGTTTGATCTTTTCACAGTGTCCCACAGTTCCTGGTTGTTTCACTTTGTGTATTTTTAAACTTTTCATAATCTTTCCTTGAGGTTTTTAGTTGTTCTGTGATATCTACCAGGTCTGATATTCTTTGCTCTGCTTCCTCCATTCATATTCTGAAGCTTTTTCCTTTCCTTTCCTCTTGATTGGATGAGTGTTTGATTTCCTTTTTCGTTTTGTCTTCTGATTTCTTTAGTATTTCCACTTCTTTTATGAGATTCTCGATTTCTTCCTGTAGCTCTTTGCTTCACTGGTTGGTTTCCTTCTCTTTTTAAATATGGAATCTTTTCAGTGTTTCCACTTCCTTGTAAAGTTTGTCATTCTCTCTCTCTAGATTCTTCTTGAGTTTTTAATTATTTCTCCTAAGTTCTCTGACTTGTTCTTTATAGTTTTTTATTTCTTTGAGTATGGCCATAATTGTACTTCTAATAGTTGTGTCCTGGGCCATCCCCAGGGGGATCCCACTGTAGGAATCTTCCACAAGGTTGGTAGAGCTTGGTGTGGAATTATCCTGCCCCTTTCCCATGTTGTCTTCTTTGTGTCCCTGGCATGTGGGTTTCTCTTTGCCTGTATTCCAATGTGCATCCCAAATTCCTATTCACTGTCTTGAAGGCTTGCTTTGCTTGTCTCCTTCAGATGCCTTCATTGTTTGATTGATTTGTTTTTCTTCTTTTCTCCTTGCTTATGGAGTGTTGACTTGTTTAAGTTTTAGGCTTTCTATTGGAAGTCTAACTCACTCTCCTATTTCTCTTCTGAAGTTTCTCCAAAGAATCCACTTGGACACTCTTTCAGCATTACCAGTTGGCTGGGGGGGGGAGAATGGGGGAATTCCTATTTAGGCTATGCCCCACTACCTGTGCTTGAGGTGGTCTTGGGAAATCCCTGATCTCAAGTCTCACAGGGCCAACTTTTTTACAAGCTAGGATGACAACACCACCCCCACAGCCACACAAGCCAATCAAGCCAAAGACTATTGAATCAAACCAAACAATCCACCTGGATGAAGCACCCAGCTCCTACCTGTGCTTCAGGTGGTCTTTGGAAATCCCTGATCTCAAGTCCAAGAAATCTACTCTCTAAAAATAATTTTCATTATTTTTAATTGATATATAACCTCTGAATTGTTCTTTGAAAATTAAATATAGCCAGGTGTGGTGACGCACACCTTTAATCCTAGCCCTTGGGAGGCAGAGGTAGGTGGATCTTTGTGAGTTCAAGGACAGCTTGGTCTACAGAGTGATTTCCAGGACAGCTGGGGCTACAGGGATACCCTGTCTTGAAAAGACCAAAATAAAAATATTTTGAAAATTAAATAAAGCATATCATACCAAACAGGGGAATACAACAACAACAGGCCTGGCAGGGTCTGTGGTTGTCATAAATATGGGCAGGGAAGAGTGCCATTGGCATTTAGCATGTGAGAGAAAAGTATGCAAACATCCTGTGGGATGTTGGACAGTTCCTCACAATAAGAAATTATTTTATGCCCTATGTGAATTTTGAACACCTCACTAGACATTCCTATATGACCTACAGCTCGTCTGCAAGAATATATCTCTACTTTCTCTGCTTCGATTATCTGTAATTACTCTTGTTAGTATCTTTATTACAATGAAGCTTATTTCATTCTCAACATATACTGAAACTGTTAACATATTAAAATAGCTGGTGTTATGATTGGTTTTTACTCAAATGTCCACTCTCTTGATTCTGCTTTTTTATGTCCCCATGCTTTTGTTTTCACATAAATTTATTTTTTTAATAAAAAAATCTATCATTTAGTAGGTTTCTTGTTTGCTTTTTATTTTGTCAATAAGCTACAGCAATGTAGTCTGGACACTCATTTGATCAACTTGATTGAACAAACAACCTGTCAAAGTATCTCACAGGTCTGGCATCTCAAATGTTTCTTGGGGTCTCTGCTGCCAACAGGCTTTTCAACATTCACAGCTTCACACAATGGCTATCAAGGCCTTCTTTATTCAGGGACACCCCTGCTGCACTCTTCCTGGCATCTGTGGCTTTCTGAAACTTGGTGAAGGAAGAGTCGTCGAATGACCCCTTCACTCTTGCAAACTTCTGCCTCTAAAAGCCGCACACAACGTGAATGAAATTGCCAAATCTGGCACGCAACCAGTTAGGAGCCGAGATATTATCTCTCTCTGTATAACGAGCGCATTACTGCCACGATCTGGACGATGTTCTTTGCGCGGGATCTGTTAGTGGAGTCGGAGCGAGATACGTGTCGTGTGTGGGTACATGGAGCCGATGATGAGCTTCGATCATGTTGCGGATTCTGTACGTGTGAAGTTGAAAATCGCGCGTCGAGCTACCAGCTGCCTCTCCTTAATCACTTTTAATCTCTTTATGAAATGGAGCCTCTCCTTCACATGTTTTGGCCCCACCATTAATCTTACTAGTGGGCTTATTGTGTTTTTCAGATCACTGTTACGATTCTTTCCGTTTTGGTTTCTGGCCCATTTGCTCTGTTTCACTGTAGATCTCTGTAATATTCATGCAATTAAAAGCCCCACCACCATTTCTACATTACGGAGGCTGTCTTGAAATACCTCCACCAAAGACATTAGTCCATTGCTTTTCAATTTAGCCTCAGGTCATTTGGGCTGTGGGCAAAGCATTTGGGCTGTGGGCAAAACTGCTGCCAGACTCTTTTAAAATATCCCAGTTGCTGCCTAAGTCCTTTATTTTCCTCTGGAACTACCATTTTTTGCAGCAATGCTTTCTTCAGGTCTTCACTAGAATGGACCCCTTAAGCTCTTAGCTTACAGTTTAGGGTCACAGTTTATTCTAGACCCAAAAGTTCAAGATGTCTTCCCATATTCTCCAACACATCCACCCATGGTCAGGTTCTTCACAGCCAACAGCCTCTACTTTCTGGTACCGAATAACTGTATTAGTCACTTTTCTGTTGCTGTGTGTGATAAATACACCATCCAGACCAAGGAACTTATAAAGGAAGAGGATTTTTTACTTAGAGCTTAGTGATTGAAGGTTCAGGCAATTAGATATCCATTGTGTGGGAAGGCATGGTTGGCAGGAAGTGATTGGAGGATTGAGCCTATCACTTGCAAGCACAGATCAGGAAGCAGAGAGTTGGGTGACTGGAGACCCAGAGGCTCTGTAAACTCACTAAGCCTGCCCCAGTGGAACAATTTACTTTCTCTCTAGCATGGCCCACACCTTCTAAGACTCCAAAAACAGTCCACAATTGGAGACACAAATCTTGAATACTTAAAGCCTAATGGGGGACACTCATTCAAACCACTACATTAATCATCATGAATGTTTCTGAAAGATAAATGGAAAAATAAATAAAATCTCTCTCAGTTTTAAAAAACTCAATTTGTCTTTCCTTCTATGTGGAGAATGAACTACATGTGGCAATGCTTACCAGTAATACGAAAAAGGAAGATGCACAGGTCCCTAGATCATGTGGTTTGTAGCTAGTCTAATGCATTAACTTTTTAGAGACCTACTTCCTTTTATTCTGTTAAAACACATTCTTGTTTAAAGGGCATCCAGAAGACATATAAGAATAGTTCCATGTTACAGTTAACTCTAAAAAAAATCAGTTTTAGGATGAAATCTCTAAGGAGATGTAATTATTTGTGGATTCTCTTTTCATCACTCCATGAAGCACAACATGGATGCACATAGAGAATAGAAGGGGATACTCTGAAACTGTTCATTCATAAATGGTTAAAAAATGCAGTATATACATTCATTGAAGTACTTTTAGAAGAATGAAATACAGTCATTTGTCACTATGCATATTAATATGCATTAGGGCATAGTCCTGAGTGAGATATAGACACAAATACAATTATTCAATAGCGACTATATGGAGAAGAAAATTGAGAGAGGATGAAGAGAAGTGGTTAAACAAACTTGAAATAAATATTAAAGAAAGGGGGAGGGGGAATTTCTTTGTCAGATTCTAAGGCCAAATATTGAAACACGTAAGAAACTGCTGAACAAGGTAAGTGACATATGATTGAACATTAATATAATTTTTTATTCTGTTATTAAATTTTATCCTATCATCAACAAGGCTGAATGTTCAATGTGGTGTTTGTTCACACCTCTATCCATTTATCTCCTAGAAAATTCATTTCTTTGGCTGAGGTCTCTGTGCCAAATATCCAACAATTTCAAAAAAAATATTTTTTGTATTCTCATTCAGTAGTAAGCTTCTTTAGTAATTTACAAAATGAAACACATGAATCATCATATTTAATATAGGATTTATCCTTGACTCATGGATACTTTTCTCCCCTCCTTGAGGAATGTTCTCATATTCAATTGACAAATATTAGCTATTACAATGTGGATGTTGAAGCATTGTCTTAGCCATCACTGTTTGGGGCTGATTTCTAAATTATAATTAACTTCCACGTTTGTCATCTATTCTTTATCTTTATTGTATACGCATTGTTTTGGTGTCTGTTTACATTGAAATGAAGATTAATTTGGGACATTTTAAGGGAAGATATCATAAGGCCTGTCGATAACAAAGACATTAGAACATTGTCAAGTCCTGAGGATCAAAACTTGCTAAAAAATTATGTTGTAAAACTTTAAATGTACATGTATTGGACATATGAATTTAATACCATATATTATCACGCAGTGAACTAATCTCAGGTACACCTTTGTGATTACTTAGAATCCAGACTCTGTGAGGATGATGCTTTCTCTCTGAAAAAGCATGGTAAGTGCCATCAAGTATAGTTCAGAAAGACCTACCAACTTGGATTAATTTCTCATTTAGGCTCTTGGTATTTATATTCTAATTAAGATGGTCATAGAGAAGGCTTTTGCAGGATAGGGGTTCATAAACTCATCTGTATTTTAGTAAGAATATGTTACAATACCCAGAGTTATACAAGCATGACCTATGAACCCAAATGCTATTGGATTCCTTTGCAGTAATAGATGAGGTTCACCAATCTGTCTAGAGCAGGGTCATCCCTGTTTGAAAGATAGGCAGGACTGGTTTGCTGCTGAGTACAAAAGCAGTAAAAGGAAAACAGTGATGCTAAGGAATTTGTTTTTAAAAATTCAACAGATGTATTAAGCATTTTAAGTACCTAAACCAATATTTCTTTCCTTATAATGAATCACATTTTTTCATCAAATTCTCTTTTTTGAACATTCTGTTCCTGTTGCCACTGTTTCCTCTTATAATTCCAGCAGCCATGCTAATAATTAGCATTATGGTTGATTATATTAGTCAGTGTTGTAGTTTGTCTTTCCAATTGCTTGACAAAACCACACCACAAAAACTTGGGGACGGAAAGGATTTTATTTAGCTTATCTCCCTGGGTCACAGTTCATCACTTAGGGAGCCCAAGGCAGGAAACTCAGGACAGAGACCTGGAGCAGGAGCTGAAGCACAGGCCATGGAGGAATGCTGTTCACTGGCTTGCTCTCTGGCTCATGCCCAGCCCGCCTTATACAGTACACAACAAACAACCTGCCCAGGGTGGCACCACTCTCATGGGCTGGGCCCTCCCACACTGCTCAAACAATCAAGACAATACTCACAGACATGGCCACAGGTCAATCCAATGGAGCCAATTCCCCAATTGAGGCTCCCTCAACCCAGGTTTCAGTTGACACAAAAAGCTATCCTGCACAGTCAGGTTTCATATAATCTCAAATGTCTTTGTTCTTCCTTTACTTTAAAGGTCTCCAACAGTAACATTGTGTGAGGTTTTTTTTTTTGTTTGTTTCTTTCTTTCTCTTTTTGAAACAGGGTCTCCCTGTTAGGCTCTGGCTGTCCTGTAACTTACTCAGTAGACCAGGCTGTCCTCAATGAACTCAGAGATCCTCCTAGCCTCTTCCTCCGAGTGCCTGATTAAGGGCATGTATCCCACACCCAGCTGAAGTTTTTTTTGTTTTTGTTTTTAAGTAGAATTTTCTAAAGAGTATTTGCTTCAAATGATTTTTCTCATTCACTGACTTTCCTCCTTCAAAGGAACATGATTTCCCCCAGTAAATGGTATCACTGATCCCAGCTCCATAAACAGCAGAAGTCCTCCCAGGTTCCTCTCCCTATCTCCTTATACATTGAGTCATTTCAAGTTGTTTCATTTCCTGTATAAAGTTATTGTGGCCTCCTCTCAGTTCCAGGTGCCTTTTGTACCTAGCTCAGTTGTTCTTAATGAATTATTTTCTTGTTATTTCCCTTGTTTGGTAAGGTATGCTTTATTTAACTTTTCATTTTTTTTTGTTACTTAATTTTCAAAGAACAATTCAGAAGGGATATATTAATTAAAAATAATCAAATATCAATTTTAACAACATAGACGAACAAAGGGATTATACTTGGCCCAGTTATCACTGTACTAGGAGACATATAATAAGTCGTCAGCAGCTTAACACTTCAAATGATTAAATAGAGATAAAAGAAAAGTAAGTGAGCTGTTGTGGATTTAAAGAAGCATGGGGTGGGAGGTACGAACTGGGTGCCCAGCGAGGTTGTTGGTTATGCCCTTGTCCAACTGTCTGTGGCTTGGTTGGCATTTTGTTTCTGTGGGGGCAGAGTTATCCCCCAGCTGGGATTAAATGTGGCAGAAATTGGCTTGTATTGGATTTTGTTTGCTGGGGGGACGAGCGTAATCCTCCCACCGGTATTAAAGGTAGGCCTTGTGATGACTCCTAGATCTGAGAATCCAGCTGAGCCCAGTGGAATGTACCAGGGGGCAGGCTAGAAGAGCCCCCACCCCCCCACAACCGCCAACTGGGATTATTACGAAGAGGCACCTGAAGGAGGCAATAGAAGCAAGACTTTAACAAGTAGAACAGGCAGTTAGGACTCACATTTTAATACAGGCAAGGTGAAGCCCCATATACCAGGATTCATGAAGAGAGCAACACTGGAAAGGGGCAGGATAATACCAGTGCCAAGCTTTACCAACCCTGTGAGACTCCTGCAGTGGGATCCTCTGGGGATGCCCCAGGAACAGAACATCAGAAAAAAAATTGGGAACTCGTTAAGAACTACATAGATCATAAGAACAAATAAAGAACTAAGAAGAAGAGAATGAGACTCAAGAAGAGTCTAGAGAGAGAGAATGACACTCCGCGAGATGGAAGTAAAACACTAAAAAAAGATACCATGCATGAAAAAGGATAAAGAAACAATACACCAGCGACCAAAAAGAGCTACAAAAAGAATCGAGAAGACTCCAAAAAGAAGTAAAGTACTAAAGAACAGAAGAGGAGAAATGAAAAAGGAAATCAAACACTCATCCATCAAGAGGAAAGGAATGGAAAAAACTCAGAAAGCAGAAATGAGAGGAAGTAGAACAAAGATATGAGACCTGGAAGTTAACATAGAATGACTAAATCCTCAAGGAAAAAGTTATAAAAATTTAAAAATACACAAAAATGGAGGCCCAGGAGCTGTAGGGACAAGTAATGAAAAGATCAACCTGCTGCATCCAGAGGAAAGAGGAAGGAGAAGAATCCCAAGAGCAAGGTATTGATCAGATCTTCAAAAACAGAATAATAGATGAAAACTTCCCCAAACCTAAAAAAGGATATAACCAATGACCAATAAAAGAAGCACATAAACCCAAACAGAACAATATCAGAAGAAATGCCATGCCACATCATAGTTAAAATCTAGACATCACCCAAAAAAAGACAAAGTCCTAAAACACAAGAGAAAAAACAATTGACCTTATAAGGGGGAAACCTATCAGAATTAAACTGACTTCTCAACGCAAAACTATGAAAGCAAGAAGAACCTGGAGCAAAGCATTCCACAGTGTCTAAAGAATAGATCATCAACACCAGCGTACTTACCCAGCAAAAATTATTATAGTTGAGAAGAGAGAAAATTTCATTCAACATAAAAAGAAGAGAATATATGTCTGGCAAACCAACCCTTCAGAGAACTATTTAAGCAATTCAAAGAACGAATGAAAGGAGAACCCACCCCGAGCACCCTAGAAAGATTGAAATCCATAAAAGTATATACTGCAGAGTAGAAAGCTAAACAAAACCACAAGATGGATAATAAGGCAAAAGGAAGCAACACAAACCTATCAGTCATAACCTTAAATATTTATGGAAATAAATTCCCCAATCAAAAAACCTAGACTGGGAGAATGGATAGGAAACCAATCCATCGATATGCTGTCTACAAGAAACACATCTTACCTTCAAGGACAGGCACCACTTTAAAAGTGAGGATGAAAAAATATTCCAAGCAAATGGTACCAAAAAAGAAACAGAGTGTTGCTGATTATTAAATATCAACAAAAATAGACCTTAAGTAAAAGAAAGAATAAAGAGACAAAAGAAGGCCATTACAATTTTAATCAAAGGAACAATTCATCAAGTAAGTTTTGCACAATTGAAATATATATGCCCCCGAAACTTCTGGTGTATCCAAGACTTTATAAAAGACATTCTTCCCAGACCAACAAGTCACAGAACTAACCCGCCCAGCACCCACTCATGGGGGATTTCATACCCCACTAAGTCCATTTGGATAGGTCACCAGCGACAGAAAGTCCAATACCAAAAGAACTAACCTAGAGAGTACGCTGAACTGACCAAGAATGATACACTGGCCCAAGACACACTAGTGAACACACAAAGGCCTGTAGAGATTATCTAACACTTTTACACACGCCAAGGAACACTACAAATATCGAACCACAACGGAGTCGAATTCCTCTTCACAAGATTGACAAAAATGATATTTAATGATTCATATGGATCACAGACCCGCAAATAGCTCAACAACAACCTAGGACAAAGCTCTCCTACAGAACACGGGAGACTGAAACACACACTCTTGCTCAACTAACTGTGGATACAAAGGAAGATATAAAAAAGCATCATGGTACTGGACAACACCAGACGTTGACCAACAAAACCAGAAGATACCTAAAAGCTAGCACATAAGATTTTCAGGGAAGATCTTAGATTGACAGGGTGCTCAACAATGAGAAAAACAGACTTCAGAATGATTGCAAAATGAAAACTGAGAAGAAGAAAAAACCCCTGCGTCTCGCTGTCACAGCTAACTCGATGATTAAGGAACAACATAAGACAAAACTATGGGTTTGAAATAGTTAACGCATCTGCAACCTAAAGTTCTCACTAGGCTATGGAAAGATCTAAATAGTACGGCTGCCAAGGGAGGTTGAATTCGATATGGAACTCAACTCAAAAAAGACCAAAAAAGAAGAAAAAAAAGCCCTCGGTTAACCCGAAACAATAGGAAGTGATAGAAACCACAGAGGGCAGAAACTTCGATACCAAAACTTAACAAATATATCATAGTTCCCAGGAATAAAGCATAACAAAAAAAGAAAACAGCCACTGTACGTGGAGCAAAGACCTGTGAACGCTAAATGGAACAAAACTGAAGATCCTATCTGAGCACATACAATTCACATCCTTATATATTTGGGACAAGGGGCCAAGAAAGACTACAATGGAGAAAAGACAGCAACTTCCAGCAAGTGGTATTGGAAACTGGATCACCACTTGTAGAAGATGAAATTAAACCCCTACCTCTCGCCCTGTACAGAAGTGATGACTCCAGATAGATTAAAGACCTCAACGTGAAACCCCAAACTCTGAATGTCCATAGAAGAAAGTTGGCAGAGACTACAAAATAGGCATAGGAAAAGCTTCCTAATCAGACAGCAGCTGCACAAGAATTAAGGTGACAATTGAACAATGGGACCTATTAAACTCAAAAGCTTCTGTACATCAAAGAAACAATCAAGGAAGAAGAAGAAATCCACAGAGTGGGAGGAAACCTTCACTCAGATACATCTGACAAAGCATTGATTTCCAGAATATATAAACTACTCCAAAACAAAGAAAAAAACAAAAATGACCACTCAATAGATGGAGCAAGAGCTGAACAGAGACTTCACAAGTGAGAATTAGAGATGTCTGAGAACACCTCAAGAAGTGTTCAACATCACTAATCATTAAAGGAATGCAAATCAAAACCACTTTAAAGATATCATCATCTTACTCCAATAGATGGGCTAGAATCAAGAAAACAAATGATACCAAGTGCTGGAGAGGTTTTGGGGAAAGGGGAACACTCATCCACTGCTGGTGGGAATGTAACTCATACAGCCATATGGAAGCAGTGTGGAGAACACTTGGAAGACTTGGAATGAACTTGCCACCCGACCCAGCCATACCCACTCCTGGGCATTACCCTCAAGCTTATGCCACCACAGAGATTCATTCAGGCCATGTTTATTTTAGCTCTCTTCACAATAGCAGGAGCTGGAACCAACCCAAATGCCTCTCAACTGACGAGTGGATAGAGAAATGTAGTCATCTAACAATGGAGTTTATGCAGCAGTAAGAAAAGATCATCATGAGGTTTGCAGAAAATGGCTGGATAAGGACATCATGCTGAGTGAAGTAACACAGTCTCAGAAAAACAAACGATGAATGGTATCCCTCATCTGTGGATGCTAGTGCCAATTACCCAGTTGTAAGTATTTCATGTGTAGGGCCCCTGAGCTTTTGTCCAAAGCAGTTGGGTGTAATGCATATTGGAAACACAACAACAACAACAACACCAACAAAAGGACTGCATCAAAGAACTGATGAAACAGTGAATTCTGCTCAAAACAGTCAACTAATAGAGAATATTGAAAGACTAAGAGATGAAAACCATTTTGGCAGAATGCCATGAGCTCTGGCGGGTTGGGGAATGGGGGGAAACAGGTCCCTAGATTTGTTTAAAAAAAATAGGGGAGCAAGCCAGTGAACAGCATTCCTCCATGGCCTGTGCTTCAGATCCTGCTTCTAGGTTCCTGCCCTGAGTTCCTGCCTTGGGCTCTCTAAGTGATGAACTATGACCCAGGAGATTCACTGTTTAATGTTAAGAGATCCCAGAGCAGACAGGAGACGAATGACATTACCTTCTCATCCAAGCTGGAGAGCTGCCCCTCATTCTTGCCTGGTTCAGGCCATAAGCTTTTACACCCAGGGAAAGATTGTGTTCTCCTCTGTTCCCTTTCTGTGTGACTCTAGCTCAGAAGCAAAAACACCAAATCATCAGGATGTTAATGAGCAATGACAGTAGCATGGAAGAATCCCATGTCCAGCTGGATTAATGCTATGCTGCACTGCTTTGGTGGGGGGATCTTATCCTGCATACTACTTGCAGAGTCTCCACTAAAGTCTCTTACAAACCACACTAACATTTTACTGGCATCTTCAATCTGGTATATTGTATTTTTTTGCCCACGTGACCTAGTTTTCCAGGGCTATTTATTTCTCCCTGTTCAACTTATGGCTGCAGGAATGAAGGAAGTGACCAGAACTTGGAAAATAGTAGGTGGAGTCATGCACGCTAGTAGCTATTACAGTAATGGCTGGATAGTCATGATCATCATTGGATGGGCCCAAGGTGCAGGTGGTACTATCATCACAACTTATGAACAGTTGCTAAAAGGAGATTGGAAACCAAAAGGCGACGAGTGGCTGAAGATGTCCTTCCCTTCCAAGATAACCTTGCTTGGGTCAGTTATGTTCACATTCCAGCACACCAAACATCTGGCAATATCAAAGCATAATCTTATGTTCCTTTACACCATCCTTCTTGTGACTGTAAAGGTAACCATGATGTTGACAAAGAATTATTTAGTGACTCTTGCTCCTTTAGAGGATTCATTGAGTTGGATGCTGTTCGGCTGGCAGCAGCAGTTTTCATCATGTGAAAGAAAAGGTGAAGTGAAAGTGTCTTCCAGTGGTACTGTCTTGTCATCATCTAAGCCAGCATCGGATACTCTAGACAGAGCTAGGAAGCACCCCAAGAAAGAAGACTGAGCACATTTACAAGCTTTGCATGGCAAGGAAATGTCCTTGTCTACCTATAGGATTGTGTTACTATTTCTATGTAAATGATGTGAAATAAAGATTCTGTATAAGGAATGGAGGTGACAAAAAGAAAGACATTCTTTGTTTCAGGGAGACTACTCTCCTGATTTTAATTCTTGAGTGTTACTAATATATCAGGTGAATTTATTTTTCTGATATTAAATATTTTTATAATTATTTTAATAGTTTTATATTGATAAAAGGATACTTTTTTAAATGTTGGAAAAAGTACACCTGTTACTGAAAAATTAAAAGAATTTAACACTTTAAAAAATTCATATCTTTTTTCACTTTTTAATGATTCTAATTGTGTTTTAATTCAACAGAATTAAGCCTTTATTTCATATGCCAGTATAATTCCTGTATGTGGAAGACAATTAGTATTTAATTTTGGACATGGGGAACTTTTCCTAAACACTTTATAAGTGAAAATAAATTGCTAGTGCATGTTTGATGTATAAGTTTCATTTATAAATTTTATACACATTTAAAAATAGCAGGAAATTTATTTTAATTTCAATTTTATTTTAATTTCTATTTTTCAGTGAGACACAATATTAGAGTGGGTCCAGTTTGAAGTCTGCTTGGTGCCCTTGTTCTGAAAACCACTTTTCTCTCAGAAATTAAGGTTATAATTTGGGTTTTTTTTTTTCTTTTTTTGACAAGAGTACCCCAGGCTGGCCTCAAACTTGTAATCCTCCAAGCAGCCTCCTCAGTGCTGTGATTGTAAGCATGGGCCATCATCCACACCAGGGCTTTCACTTTATTCTTTGGAATCCCATGACTTATGGTTGTCATTTTAGAACTTAGGTTCATTTTTTTCTCTTCCTTTCCACATTTTAGCAGTTGGAGAAATTCTGCACAGTTGCGATGTTCCTCATGACTTGGTCAGAATGTGCTGGTGGCATTATCTTAGCAATTCAACACAAAAAAGGATTGTCTTCGCTGAAAATGTTTCCTTTTTTTTTTTAAAGCCTTTTCAACACAGGGTCTCCCTGTAGCTCCAGCTGTCCTGGAACTTGCTATGTAGACCAGACTGGCCTTGAACTCACGGAGATCCACCTGCCTCTGACTCCCGAGTGCTGGGATTAAAGATATGCACCACCAGGCCCAGCTACACCTCCTTTCAGTTTTTTATGTGACTTTTATGTGACTTAGACCATTTCAGTTTTTTTATGTGACTTTCTCTTGCTAGCTTCCTAATGGTTGTTTCAGTCTACTTGTACATATATTACTAGTTTTATTTTAAATGAAAACCACTTTCATATGAAAATGCTTGGCTCTGGTGGGAACTGCCCTTGCATGTTTGATATTAGCAGCTAGAAGTAAAGCCTCTGGTAGATGACTTGAACAAAGCAACACGACATTAAATCTGCTTTCTTTTTTTTTTCTAATTAAATTAGTTTTTATTGATGCTTTGTGCATTTCATACATTTTTTCCAATTCAGTTCAGGCTTATTTCCCTTCCCTCCCCCCCACCCCATCCCAGATCATGCATTCTGCCATAACTGTCCTTGCATCTTTCTCTCAGTTTTTTTTTTTTCATTTTAGCTATAAGTGATATCCATGAGTACAAGCATCCTTCAGCAAACCTATCTGCAGGCTGTTGTGCCCAAACACCTACAGCCCCACCATCCAGTGGGGGGNAAAACCAAAAAAAAAAAAAAAGGTTTTCAAAATTAAATAAAGCATATCTTACCAAACAGGGGAAAACAGCAACAGGCATGTTAGGGTCTGTGGTTGTCATAACTATGGGCAGGGAAGAGTGCCACTGGCATTTAGCATGTGAGAGCCAAGTATGCAAACATCCTGTGGGATGTTGGACAGTTCCTCATAATAAGAAATTATTTTATGCCGTATGTGAATTTTGAACATCTCACTAGACATTCCTATATGACCTACAGCTCATCTGGAAGAATATATCTCTACTTTCTCTGCTTCAATTATCTGTAATTTCTCTTGTTAGTATCTTTATTACAATGAAGTTTATTTCATTCTCAGCATATACTGAAACTGTTAAATATTAAAATAGTTGGTGTTATGATTGCTTTTTACTCAAATGTCCACTCTCTTGATTCTGCTTTTTTATGTCCCCATGCTTCTTTAAATCCACAACAGCCTCTACGTATTTTCTTTTAATCTCCTATCTAATCATTTGAAGTGTAAGCTGCTGACGACTTATTTATGTCTCAGTACAGTAAAACTGTGCCAAGTTATGATCCCTTTTTCTCTATTTTGGTAAAATTGATTTTGATTATTTTAAATTAATATATCACCTCTGAATTGCTCTTTGAAAATAAAATAACAACAAAAAAGAAAAATTAAATAAAGCATATCTTACCAAACAGGGGAAACAACAAAAAAATAGTTCATTAAGAAAACTGAACTATGTACAAAAGGCACCTGGAACTGAGAGGAGGCCACAATAACTTTATACAGGAAACAAAACAACTTGAAATGACTCAACATATAAGGAGATAGGGAGAGGAACCTGGGAGGACTTCTGCTGCTTATGTAGCTGGGATCAGTGATACCATTTACTGGGGGAAATCATGTTCCTTTGAAGGAGGAAAGTCAGTGAATGAGAAAAATCATTTGAAGCAAATACTCTAGGAAAGAATCTTACTTAAAAACAAAACAAAAAAACTTCAGCTGGGTGTGGGATACATGCCTTTAATCATGGCACTCAGGAGGCAGAGGCAGGAGGATCTCTGAGTTTGAGGACAGCCTGGTCTACAGAGTAAGTTACAGGACAGCCAGAGCTACAGGGAGACCCTGTCTCAAAAAGAGAAAAGAAAACAAACAAACAAAAAACCTCTACACAATGTTACTGTTGGAGACCTTTAAAGTAAAGGAAGAACAAAGACATTTGAGATTATATGAAACCTGACTGTGCAGGATAGCTTTAGTGTCAACTTGAAACATCTGGGTTGAGGCAGCCTCAATTGGGGAATTGGCTCCATTGGATTGACCTGTGGCCATGTCTGTGGAGTATTGTCTTGATTGTTGAGCAGTGTGGGAGGGCCCAGCCCATGAGAGTGGTGCCACCCTGGGCAGGTTGTTGTGTACTGTATAAGGCGGGCTGGGCATGAGCCAGGAGAGCAAGCCAGTGAACAGCATTCCTCCATGGCCTGTGCTTCAGCTCCTGCCTCCAGGTTCCTATCCTGAGTTCCTCCCTTGGGCTCCCTAAGTGATGAACTGTGACCCAGGAGAGGTAAGCTAAATAAATCCTTTCCGCCCCAAGTTGGTGTCGGTCAGAGTGTTTTGTCACAGCAATGGAAGAAAAACTACAACACTGACTAATATAATCAACCATAATGCTAATTATTAGCATGCCTGCTGGAATTATAAGAGGAAACAGTGGCAACAGGAACAGAATGTTCAAAAAGGAGAATTGGATGAAAAATGTGATTCATTATAAGGAAAGAACTATTGGTCTAGGTGCTTTAAAATGCTCTAAAAGTGCATCTGTTGAATTTTTAAAAACAAATTCCTTAGCATCACTGTTTTCCTTTTACTGCTTTTGTGCTTAGCAGCAAACCAGTCCTGCCTATCTTTAAAACAGGGATGACCCTGCTCTAGACAGTTTGGTGAACCTCATCTACTACTGCGAAGGAATTCAATAGCATTCGGGTTTATAGGTCATGCTTGTATAACTCTGTATTGTAATATTCTTACTAAAATACAGATGAGTTTATGAAACCCTATCCTGCAAAAGCCTTCTCTATGACCATCTTAATTAGAATATAAATACCAAGAACCTAAATGAGAAATTAATCCAAGTTGGTAGGTCTTTCTGAACTATACTTGATGGCACTTACCATGCTTTTTCAGAGAGAGAGCATCATCCTCACAGAGTCTGGATTCTAAGTAATCACAAAGGTGTACCTGAGATTAGTTCACTGCGTGATAATATATGGTATTAAACTCATGTATGTCAATAGCATTTACATTTAAGTTTTAAACATTTTTTTAGCAAGTTTTGTCCCCAGGACTGCAATGTCTAATGTCTTTGTTTCGACAGGCCTTATGATATTTCCCTAAAATGTCCCAAATTAATCTTCATTCAATGTAAACAGAACCAAAACAATGCTATACAATAAAGATAAAGAAGAGATGACAAACGTGGAAGTTAATTATAGATAATTTAGAAATCAGCCCCAAACAGTGATGGCTAAGACAATGCTTCAACATCCACATTGTAATAGCTAATATTTGTCAATTGAATATGAGAACATTCCCCAAGGAGGGGAGAAAAGTATCCATGAGTCAAGGATAAATCCTATATTAAATATGATGATTCATGTGTTTCATTTTGTAAATTACCTAAAGAAGCTTACTACTGAATGAGAAACAAAAATATTTTTTTCTAAATTGTGGAATTTGGCACAGAGGACCTCAGCCAAAGGAAAGAATTTTTAGGAGATAAATGGATAGAGGTGTGAACAAACACCACATTGAACATCAGCCTTGTGATGATAGGATAAAAATTATAAGTAACAGAATAAAAAATTATATATAATGTTCAATCATATGTCACTTACCTTGTTCAGCAGTTTCTTATGTGTTTCAATATTTGGCCTTAGAATCTGACAAAGAAATTCTCCCCTCCGCTTTCTTTAAATATTTCAGTTTTTTTAACCACTTCTCTTCATCCTCTCTCACAATTTTCTTCTCCATATAAGTGCTATTGAATAATTGTATTTGTGTCTATATCTCACTCAGGACTATGCCCTAATGCATATTAATATGCATCAGAGCAAATGACTGTATTTCATTCTTCTAAATGTATTCAACTGAATGTATATACTGCATTTTTTAACCATTTATGAATGAACAGTATTCAGAGTATCCCCTTCTATTCTCTATGTGCATCCATGTTGTGCTTCATGGAGTGATGAAAAGAGAATCCACAATAATTACATCTCCTTAGAGATTTCATCCTAAAACTGATTTTTTTAGAGTAACTGTAACATGGAACTGATTCTTTAATGTCTTCTGATGCCCTTAAACAAGGATGTTGTTTTAACAGATAAAAGGAAAGTTGAGGTCTCTAAAAAAGTTAATGCATAGAGCTAGCTACAAACCAATATCTAGGGACCTGTCATCTTCCTTCTTGTATTACTGGTAAGCATGGCCACATGTAGTTCATTCTCCACATAGAAGGAAAGACAAATTGAGTTTTTAAAAACTGAGAGAGGTTTTATTTATATTTCTCATTTATCTTTCAGAAACTCATGCATGATTACTGTAGTGGTTTGAATGAGTGTCCCCCATAGGCTTTAAGTATTCAGACATTTGTCTCCAGTTGGTGGCACTGTTTTTGGAGGTCTTAGAAGGTGTGGCCATGCTAGAGGAAGTATGTCACTGGGGGCAGGCTTAGTGCATTTAACAAGCCTCGTGGTCTCCAGTCACCCACTCTCTGCTTCCTGACCTCTTTGTGAGATGTGACCCTCGGCTTGCTGCTCCAGCCGCCATGCCTCCCACCACAATGGATTCTAATTGCCTGGAACCGTCAATCATAAGCTCAAAAAAACTCTTCCTTTTATAAGTTCCTTTGGTCATGGTGTTTTATCACAGCAACAGAAAAGTGACTAATACAGTTATTTGGTACCAGAAAGTGGGCTGTTGGCTGTGAAGAACCTGATCATGTGGATGTTTGGAGAAATGTGGAAGACATTGGAACTTTGGGCTAGAAAACCTGTTGACTACTGTAAGCAGAGCTTAAGGGGCTATTCTAGTAGAAGCCTGGAAGAAAGCATTGCTGCAAAAAATGTAGTTCCAGAGGAAAATAAAGACTTAGGCAGCAACTGGGATATTTTGATAAAGAGTCTGGCAGCAGTTTGCCCACAGCCCAAATGCTTGCCTGATGCTAAGTTGAAAAGCAATGGACTAATGTCTTTGGTGGAGGATATTTCAAGACAGCCTAATGTAGAAATGGTGGCGTGGCTTTTAATGGTGAATATTATACAGATCTACAGTGAAAAAGAGCAAATGGGGCAGAAGGAAATGCAAAATGTACAGTTTGGATCTGATAACTGCACTAGGAAGATTAAAGGTGGGGCCAAGGCATGTGAAGGAGAGGCTCCCTTTCATAAGGAGACTAAAGTGATTAAGGAGAGGCCTGGAGATTTACAAGTAAACAAAAGAATCAGTACCTTCAGGGCAAGACCACACCCAGCTAATCCTCCAACAAGTCCAGGGCAGAGAAAAATTGCAAATGTGGTTAAAGTAGGAGAGATTCCATCCCGAACTTGCAGCCAGATTCGGCAATTTCATTCACGTGGTGCTGGCTTTAGAGGCATGAAGTTTGCAAGAGTGAAGGGGTCATCAGTTCTTCCTCCACGGTTTCAGAGAGCTGCCAAGGTCAGGCAGAGTGCAGCAGGGGTGTCCCTGCATAAAGAAGGCCCTGATAGGCCATTGCATGAAGCTGTGAATGTGAAGCCTGGTTGGCAGCGGAGACCCCAAGAAGACATTCGAGATGCCAGACCTGTGAGATATTTGCCAAGGAGAGCTGCATACAGGGAGTGGTACCAGCCTAAGAAAGAGATGTATGTTGCAAGCAAAGCTGGAAGAGCTGAGCCATCTAAGCCCTTTGGAAGTCAAGTCCCAGAAGTTGCACATGGAGCTACTGGACTTGGTGTTTGCCCTGCTGGTTTTCAGTCTTGTTTTGGTCCAGTATTTCCTCACTATGCCTCTATTCCTCCCTTTTGGAATGGGAATGTGTATTCAGTTCCACTGTACATTGGGAGTATGTAATTTGTCTTTTGATTTTACAGGAGCTTACAGTTAAAGAGATTGGCCTGAGTCTCAGAAGAGACCTTGGACTGTGGACTTTTGAATGGCATTGAAACTGGTAAAGACTATGGGGACTTTTAAGGTTGGACTAAATGCATTCTGCATTTATATGCTCAGGAGCCTATGGGGGCCAGGGAGTGGAATGTGGTGGTTTGAATGAGTGTCCCCCATAGGCTTTAAGTATTCAGACATTTGTCTCCAGTTGGTGGCACTGTTTTTTGAGGTCTTAAAAGGTATGGCCGTGCTAGAGGAAGTTTGTCACTGGGGGCAGGCTTAGTGAGTTTAACAAGCATCGTGGTCTCCATTCACCCCCTCTCTGCTTCCTGTGCTCTTTGCAAGATGTGAACTTCGGCTTGCTGCTCCAGCCACCATGCCTCCCACCACTATGGACTCTAATTCCCTGGAACCATAAATCGTATGCTCAAATAAACTCTTCCTTTTATAAGTTCCTTTG
Source organism: Rhizomys pruinosus (assembly GCA_009823505.1). Lineage (NCBI taxonomy): Eukaryota > Metazoa > Chordata > Mammalia > Rodentia > Spalacidae > Rhizomys > Rhizomys pruinosus. Next base: position 1,528,097 of record VZQC01000426.1, read on the forward strand.
GTCATGGTGTTTTATCACAGCAACAGAAAAGTGACTAATATAATTACTGTTCTGGAATGCTCCAACCACCTTCATTAAACCCCACTTATCAAATTCCTGTCCTCTTCTTTGAGTATAATCATTACATATATACATATGCCTATATCTGATATATATGTGCATATCCATATATATATATATATGATGTATATATACATATATATACATACATATATACAATGCGCTGTGTCCATTTAATTGTCTACTTCTATGTACAATTGACTCTTTGAGATTACATAATTTATCCAAACATTTGTCTCTGGAGGAAACTACTTCTGCCTCCTGAGCCTCTTTTGATTGCCTTGATCTAAGTTTCAGCCTGAGATAAATCCATGTTGAAAGAAGTGTAATTTCTGTAGAGAAGTTGTGATAGAAAATGGAGCAGAAGATCATAGACCCTTCAACAGCATGTGATGGCAAGTAGAGATATCTAAGCTCATGTTGCAATAAACACCAAGAAATATGAATGAGGGCTACACATTGGTGCAGAATAGGTGCATCTGAATATCAAGGGGTATATCATAGAATCTGTGTTACTATTTTTAATTGAATTTTTTGGATTTCATAAAATATACTTTTATTTATTTATTTGTTTATTTAATTTGTTTGTGTGTGTGTGAATGTACTGTCTTCATGTAGGTTTGTGCCCCATGTCGTGCAATGCTGCAGAGGTCAGAAGAGGGTCTCGGATTCCCCTGGAACTGGAGTTCTCTTGGAACTGGAGTTACAGATGGTTCTTGGCCACCGTGTGGGTGCTGGGGATCAAACCTGGGTCCTCTAAAAGAGCAGTCCATGCTCCTAACCACTAGGCTATTTCTCCAGCCCAAAATATATTTTGATCATATTCAAAAACCTTTTCTTATGTCCCACCCTACTTATTGACAACATCAAGATTTCATGTATTATGTTTTTAGGGCTTAGCCATTTTAAAATTATTTATTCATATTCTTATTTAAGATTTGTTATTGAGCTTTTGTATATCTCATACAGCAGTTCCTAATCAAATTAAGTGACCTCTCCCCTTGCCCACTTCTCCACCTTTTCACCCATACCCCACCATATATGAAGCAACTGGAGGACCATGCAGCCTTAGAGACCTCAAAATTGATTGGACATGGTGCTAGAGTGCATGCCCTTTACTATAAAGTTGGACATCTCTGTACAGGGTCAGATGAGTTGTCTGTGAATCTGTGGGATGTAAGCATAGGACACTGCGNGAAGGTAGGACATACTTTGGAGATTGGATTTTATTTTTAATTTTTTTTATTAATTTTATTTATTTATGTATGTGTATGAATGTACTGTCTGCATGCAAGTTTGTGCACCCATGTCACGCAATGCCGCGGAGGTCAGAAGAGGGTGTTGGATTCCCCTGGAACTGGAGTTTCAGACGGTTCTTAGCCGCCATGTGGGTGCTGGGGATCGAACCTGGGTCCTCTGCAAGAGCGGTCGGTGCTCTTAACCGCTAGGCCATCTCTCCAGCCCCGGAGATTGGATTTTGAGCAATGGAGTTGGATCTGACCTGGAAGCTACCAACCCTGAAGGAAGGCTAGCTTTCATAGTTGCGGAGAGCACTATGCAATACACTAAGTATGATCATCAATTGATGGTCCAACATCAGCCTCAAGACCAAATATCCACATTAATGACCAGCATATGATACCAATGGAATAGTGGCACTTTTTCCCTTTTTTTCATGCTTTTATTGATGTTTTCAGACATCATTTCTCAGTTGTTTAGTCATATTCCCCTTTCCCTTCCACCCACTCACTCCACCCCAGTTCATGCATTCTGCCATAAATGTCCTGCATCTTTCTCTCCATCATTTTTAATTTTTTATTTTTTAAGTGTATGAATGTACTGTCTTCATGTAGGTCTGTGCACCCATATCATGCAATGCCATGGAGGTCAGAATAAGGCATTGGGTTCCCCTGGGACTGGAGTGAAAGACGGTTCTCAGCTGCCATGGGGGTGCTGGGGATCAAACCCGGGTCATCTGCAAGAGCAGTCAGCACTCTTAACCACTAGGCCATCTCTTAATGTTTAGGAATTCACATTTTCCTCCCTTAATTTTACATTACTCTAAAATATGAATACATACTTTCCACTCTCAGTAATTACAGAGTCTGAGAGTAAGCGGTGGATCAACTCTAGAGCACATTAAGAGATTTACATTATAACAACATAGTTGCTTTCACATAAATAGAAATATAACAGTAATGTTCTTCAGCTTGACCTTCATCTGGGTACCTGGTTATCATCCACAAATAAGGGAGACCTTTTGGCAATTGTTTTTCTGGGACTGTGTTACTTCACTTAGCACAATGGCTTTCAGTTCCATCCATTTACCTGCAAAGTTCATGATGTCATCTTTCTTTATTGCTGAGTAGTACTCCTACTCCACTTGTTTATTGTTCGTGTAAAAAAAGGCTACTGATTTTTTGAAGTTAATTTTATAACCTGTCACTTTACTAAAACTCTCTTAATCATTTCTAAATGTTTTCTGGTGGAGGCTTTAGCATCTCTGTCTTTTTTTTTTTTTTTTCCNTTTTGAGTCATGGTCTCTCTATACCCCAGTGGGCCTGGACTGTGTAGACCACGCTGGCCTTGATCTCAGAAATCTGCCTGCCTCTCCCTCCTGAGTGCTAGGACTGAAGTCGTGCATAACCATGCCTGTTTAAAGACTGTTCCTACCCATCATGTGGGTGCTGAAAATTAAACCTGGGTCTTCTGTAAGAGCAGTTTGTGCTCTTAAACACTGAGCCACCTCCCCATCCCCTGAATAAAATTTCTAAATGTGCCGACAATCATTCCCATGACCAAATCTAAAAATTAAACTTCATTAAGTAGTAGCAAAATAAAAATAATGTCAGGAAATATATGCGAATAAAATCTAAGCAGAAAACTTCTGAACAGTAGACAAATAATTGAATATAAAAGAATAAGGGACTGGCAGGTGTGGTGGCCCATGCCTTTAATCCCAACACTCAGAGGACAGAGGCAGGTAGAACTCTGTAAGTTCAAGGCCTTTCTGGTTTATATAGAGAGCTCCAGGGGAAAATCTGTCTCAAAAAGATAAATAAAATTACTAAGGACATAAGGAAAGCTAACATAAATAAGAACAGTGCATTTGATCTTCTATCATAGGAAAAATTTATATTGAAATGTTTAAGGGAAAATTATCTAATCAATGCCAATACAGAAAAACGCAATGAGAGTAGGTGTCTTTTTGAGACTGGATCACCCTGTAGTCCCAACTGTTCTGGAACTCACTACATAGAGCAGGCTTTCCTCTGCCTCCCAATGCTAGGATTAAAGGCACATGCCACCAGGCCTGGCTTAAGATGTCTGATCAATATATCTAAATCCCAGAAAGAAATAAGAAATACAATTAACATATGAAGCAACGCTGTAAGTTAAAATAGAGAATCATAAAATCTAAGTAATAATATTGATGGATGGATAAATAAATATGCAAAAAAATCATTGTAACAAAGTCTGCATTTTAGCATTTCTATGAGACAATAGGATAGGCATAGAAGTTGCCATGTTCATACGTGAGAACAGAGGAGAGATTACAAATGAAGAATTGGACCTAATGAGTGGACGACATCCCAGGAAGATTCAAAATATTAATACTAAAAGGAAGAATATAAATACCAGTAATCTAATCAAACAGAAGACTATCAAATCATATTCAACTCAAATCTCTTCAATCATATTTGGAAATGAATATGACCTAAAATTACCACATAAAAGGCAGAAACTGAGAATATTGAAAATTTAGTTTCAATTCACAACACATTAATATACTAAATAATAAAATATCAGGGTAAGATCATCACTGCAAANGGTTTTTCTCCAGTATGAATTCTATGATGATTTCTAAGATGTGAAATTTGGGTAAAACACTTTTCACAGTTCTCACATTTGTACGGTTTTTCTCCAGTATGAATTCTTTGATGTTTATTAAGATCTGAAATTTGGGTAAACCACTTTTCACAGTTCTCACATTTGTAAGGTTTTTCTCCAGTATGAATTCTATGATGTCGTCTAAGACTCGAAATTTGGCTAAAACACTTTTCACAATTTTCACATTTGTAAGGTTTTTCTCCAGAATGAATTCTATGATGTTTTCTAAGACTTGAACTTTCGGTAAAACACATTTCACAGTTTTCACATTTGTAAGGTTTTTCTCCAGTATGAATTCTGTGATGTTTTCTAAGACCTGAAATTTGCATAAAACACTTTTCACAGTTTTCACATTTGTAAGGCTTTTCCCCAGTATGAATTTTCTGATGATTTCTAAGACTTGAAAGTTGGGTAAAACACTTTTCACACATTTCACATTTGTAAGGTTTTTCTGCAGTATGAATTCTATGCTGTACTCTAAGATTTGAAATTTGGGTAAAACACTTTTCACAGTTCTCATGTTTGTAAGGTTTTTCTCCAGTATGAATTCTATGTTGTATTCTAAGTCTTGAAATTTGGGTAAAACGCTTTCCACAGTTTTCATATTTGTAAGATTTTTCTCCAGTATGAATTCTCTGATGAGCTCTAAGATATGAAACCTTACTAAAACATTTTTCACAGTTTTCACATTGGTAAGGATGTTTTCCAGTATGAATTATTTTATCCCTTGTAAGTGTTGAGTTCAGGGAAAAGAACTTGTCACAATACTTATATCTGTAGGGTTTCTCTTCACTATGAATTCCATGTCCTCTAAGATTTGATATCTCAGTTAACTCCTTGTCGCAGTCCTCATATTTGAAGGCTTTCTCTTCAGTAAGAACTGTCTTACATCTTCTATTAGTTGAACTCTCCAGGCCAGCGAAACATGAAGAATGCAGTTCAATTGCTGAGAAGAAAGGTGAGAGAGTAAAACATTCAGTAGGAAGAAAGAAAAAGAAATATTCTTGAATAAATTTTCTTTTTTTGTCTTTTTGAGTCATGGTCTCTGTATACCCCAGCAGGCCTGGACTCTGTAGACCAAGCTGGCCTTGACCTCAGAGATCTGCCTGCCTCTCCCTCCTGAGTACTAGGATTAAAGTTGTGTGTAACCACACCTGGTTAAAGACTGTTCTTAACCATCATGTGGGTGCTGGGAATTGAAACTGCATCCTCTGCAAGAGCAGTTTGTGCTCTTAACCACTGAGCCATCTCCCCAGCCCCTGAATAAAATTTCAAAATGTGTTGACATTCACATAACCAAATCTAAAAACTAAAGGTAGTAGCAAGATAAAAATTAAAGTCAGGAAATATATGCCAATAAAATCTAAGCAGAAATCTTCTGAACAGTAGATAAATAATTGGATATAAAAGCATAAGGGTCTGGCAGATGTAGGGGCCCATGCCTTTAATCCCAACACTCAGGAGGCAGAGGCATGTAGATCTCTGTGAATTCAAGGCCATCCTGGTTTACATAGAGGGCTCCAGGCCAGCTGGGACTAAAGGGAAACTCTGTCTCAAAAAGACAAATAAATTTAATAATGACATAAGGAAAGCTAATATAAATAAGAACAGTGTATTTGATATTCTACCATAGGAAAAAACTATATTGAGCCAATACAGAAAATGGCAGTGAGATTAGGTGTCTTTTTGAGACTTGATTATCCTGTAGTCCCAACTGTCCTGGAACTCACTATGTAGACCAGGCTTGCCTTGAATTCACAGAAATCCATCTGCCTCTGTCTCCCAATGCTAGGATTAAAGGCATGTACCACCAGGCCTGGCTTAAGATGTCTAATCAATATATCAAAATCCCAGAAAGAAATACAATTAACATATGAAGAAAAGCTGTAAATTAAAATAGAGAACCAGAAAATTTAAGCATTAATATTGATGGATAAATAAATATGCAAAAAATTCATTGTAACAAAGTCTGCACTTTAGCATTTCTATGAGAGAATAGGATATGCAGAGAAGCTGCTGTGTTCATACATGAGAACAGAGGAGAGAATACAAGTGATAAAGTCGGCATAATGAGTGGATCACATCCCTGGAGGATTCAAAATATTAATACTGAAAGTAAGAATATAGATAACAGTAATCTAATCAAACAGAAGACTATCCAATCATATTCAACTCAAATCATTTCAATCATATTTGTAAATGAATATGACATAAAATTACCAAATAATAGGCAGAAATTGAGAATATTGAAAGTTTAGATTCAATTGTCAACACATTAATATACTAAAAATTAAAATATCATGGTAAGATCATCACTGCAGATTAATAATGCTGAAAATTTACCAGATGTTAAACCATTATGCACATTCTACAAAAGTTAGGATTCCTAATTTGATTATATAAAACTTAAGTAAAAAGTAAGATCTAATCAGATAATAAGAGTGGAATATTTCAGTGTACACCTCTAAAATCTAAATATAATTTTACTAGAAAATTTAGGAAAAAAATTCCAAGACAAATTATCTAGAATTACAATATCTACACAATGTTGTTTAAGGAAAAATAAAATTAAAAACCATTACTGTCAAAACCATTACTCTCAGATTTAAAATATAAACTTGATAGTGATGATCATGTTAGTTTGCTTGAAGCTAGTATTGTCTAAAACAAAAATTGTAGCAATTCATTGTTATTTTTAAAAGGTGAATAAAACTACAAATAAATGTAAAAGGAAAGCTGAGGATTTATGTGATTAGAGAAAAAAATAATTAGAATGTTTCACTGGCAAAATTAAAGATGGAATTTAAAAATCCAAAATAAAGTGAAGTGTTATAACCTGCTAGAACTTCTGAAAAAGAATCCCCATAAACTCTGGCTGTGAAAATTATTTCTCCCCTGAAATATTATACTGTCCCTGAGTACTAGAGAGAAGGGTGTGGCAATGTCTAAAGTAGGGCTGGACATTTATTTTACTCTTAATCTCAGCATGTTGAGAAGATGTGGGCCTATGTGTTGTAAATCAAAATCTATTGCAATTCGTAGATTGTCTGATGAGATTTGAGAGACACAGAGATCTATGTATAAAAGGATATGCTATCATGAGTCAGTTTGCAACTATAGGCATTTACCAGAATAATATTAGTTTCTTCTCTAGGGTATATGACTTGTTCTATTTGAGTCGTTATCCTCAATCATCAGAAGGGAGCCTTAAATTTAATTTGAAAGTGGTTGGTACTTTCATAACATTCTTGACACCATTAAAATAATGGGCATATCTTCTCAGGCCCATCATTAATCTTGCTCACAGGGTTTACACTTAGGTAAAATCAATGATTACTTTTCAACTGTGCTAAGTAAGATATCATCTTCCAGTATTCCAAAACGTGATAACTAGGGATGTTTTCACATCGGTATCATCTTGATTTGCCAGTGTATCCTTGATTCATTTATGTATTTGGTTCAGCAATACACATGGCTTACAATCAACTGGTTGAAGGTAACCAGAGCATTAACAATTGCCTTTAATATTTTGGGGCATATGGCATCTCATAAGCCAACTGCTCTGAAAGAGATAATCCATTCCTAGCCCTGGGATCTTTGTTACTCAGAAGGCTCTAATCAATGTTGCCATCCCACTTTGAAAATATTTCCATTTCCTGAACCTTCAGCTCCAGAAGTTTGATAGACATGCTCTGTTCAGGGAAAGTGCTCAGAAGCCTCTAGTTCTCTGCACTTGGCACAGTTGACTGGTTTTGTGTTAAACATCATCTAGCACACAATGAATCTTCTCAGGAGAAAGAAACATTAATCTATGGACAGAACAATAGCTGACTTTTAGTGCTACTTATCCCTCCCTACACACCCCTCTCTGCCATGTCTTCCCTTCCTCACCCCATTTAACCATCCTAATCTAATGGCCCAATCTCCTCACTGAATTCAGCCATCCTTCCTAGGAAGCCTTCACCCACTCACCCTCCCATGGCCATTCACTAGTTTCTTGACCACTCTGAATTTTCAAAATGATATGTGAATATCTAAGATTTCAAAGCTAGCACCCAGCTATGAGACAGAATATTTGATATTTGTCTTCCTGAGTCTCAGTTGCCTCACTCAGGATGATTCTTTCAGTTCCAGACATTTACCTGGGAATTTCATAATTAAGTTTTGATAAACATCTAGCCTGAATATTCTTTGAAGTTTTGCTAAAATTCTCTGTTCTCTGTTTTATCCTTCTGGTGGTAGACATTTTTCAGGGGGCGGCGATTCTTTGT
>VZQC01000426.1:1554139-1604139 GCA_009823505.1 Rhizomys pruinosus
GGAGTTAATATTGACTATTATAAGAGAAGGAGAAACGTCTTTGTAAATACACTTATAAGGCAAGAAAATAAATTGGTACAAATTCAAAAGGGAGTATTTTACACCCTTTGCAATTTTATATATTTACCTGAAAACAGGCCATCTCTTCTTCCTTCCGTTTCCTCTCCAAGCAGTTTTACCTATAGAAATCTCACCTTTCATTTGAGATTCTTTAACTTTACAAAAAATCCACTTCACCTGCCGAATTAACAAAAGTAGCTAGCACTTCAGAAAACAAAGTGGACATACTGTCTCCTGTCAAAAAGACCTCTACTTGGTGACCCCACTATTAGTTTCTGCTATCTTAGCTTCAGGTTGCCTTGGCAAGAGTATCAAAGGTTCCAACTGGAGGCATGGGAATGCTATCTAAGCAAGACTCAGCAGCACACTTTTTATCTTCTGCAAAAGATGTTGAATTCAGTTGTCAATAACCACCACTTGTGGTTGACCTAAGCATCACCTTTACCTGTGTGGGGCTGTTTAGTGAAATATCACTCAAGATTTGAGTTAGCTTAATAGAACCTGGGTGGGAGGCACAAGTGAATGTATTTCTTTAGACGGCTGAAGTTCAAGTGTAATTCACTGTGCAGCAGTTACTCCTAAATCCTACTGTGTATCCTCCCAGCCCAGCCTCTTCAGCTAAAGCAGGAAAGACATAAAGGCCCATGTGACCTCTGCTCCAGTGTGTCTTGGTTGGGACCTGAAGGGATGGCTCCTTCCAGCTCCAGCAGCAGAGCTGCTTCTTGACTGCCCCCATCAGCACTCACCTGCTACATGGGGAGACACCAGCTGGCAAAGAGGAAGTGTAGCTCTGCAGGGAAATGGTGCAGCAGGACCTGGCAGAGGTCAGTTCATGTCCAACTAGATTTCTAGAGCAGAGGGGGCGTGGGAAGATGTGCCTAGGCTTGAGCTGCCCTGCAACACTTAGAGGGTAATAAAGATTTTCCCTTCACAGCTGTGCACTCAGCAGTCACTTGTTCTCAGTATTTGACCAGTTGTGAGTCTCTAGAATAGCTGCTGACCATTGCAAAATGTGTTTCTTGGTCTCAACCTGAGATCTGCATTACTCTGTGTGTATAAACGGAAGTATTTAATATCAGTGTAATTTTGAGTACAGCAGCATAGTGTCAGTATTAGATTTTGTCATAGGCATGTCACCTTCCCTGTCACTTGGTCTTGGCCAAGTTTATAGTATCAGGCTTCCATTTTCTTCTGTGGATAAGCATAAAATCAACTCAGAAATCCTTTGTTTACCCACAAAAATCTTGCCACTTTTGCTACATCAGGCACATCTTATCTGTCATGTTGGTATTGTAGCTCCCAGTATCCACATCTGCGTGAGACCATTGATGACTCCTTGCCCCCAGAAGCCTGAGTAACAACTTCTATCACTGTGAAGGCTAGACAGCAGGATTAAAAGAGATTTTTATTTTTTTGTCTCTTTTGAGATAGGGTGTCCCTTTAGTCCCAGCTGGCTTGAAGCTTGCTATGTAGACCAGGATGACCTTGAACTCACAGAGATCTACCTCTCTCTGGCTACAGAGAGCTGAGACTAACGGTTTGCACCACCATGCCTGGTCTTTAGAAGATAATTTTTTGTTCATTGTGAGTTGTCTACTGACTTCTCACCATATTTGCTGTTGGTGAGTCAAAAGTAATGTGTGAATATATAGCTTGTTCTGGATAGCTTTAGTATCAATGTGATACACCTGGGTGGAGGAGCCTCCATTAAGGAATTTCCTACATTGGACTGGCCTGTGACTATGTCTGTGGAGTATTTTCTTGATTGATGAATGATTAGAAGTGCCCAGCCTAGTGTGTGTGATGCCACCCTTGGGCAGGTGCTTCTTTGTGTATAGAAAGGCAAGCTGCGCTTGGGCCACAAGAACAAGCCAGTAAGCATCATTCCCCTATGGCTTGTGCTTCACCTCCTGCCTCCAGGTTCCTGCCCTGAGTTCCCAACTTGGGCTCTCTCAGTGAGGAACAGTAACCTGGGAGATGTAAGAGAAATAAACCCTTTCTACCCAAGTTGGTATTAGTCAGAGTGTCTTGTCACACCAACAGAAAACTCAAGTAGAACACAGCTTATGAAGATATTTATCAGATTTCAGATTTTTGTGAAATATTTTTCATCTGTCAGTTCTGGAATCATACTATTTGCAAACTGTAATATCTTACTTTTTAAATTTCCTATATCAGTTCCTTTGAAGTTTTCTCTTTCCTTTTTTCTCTGGTTACAGTTGATGCATAATTTTGAAGTAGAGTGGAGGGAATGACCACACTGGCCTCTGCCCTGATTAGTGTGGAAATGACTCCAGTGTTCTCCACTTAGTATAATGCTGGAATTAGCTTTTTGTCCTACAGTCTGTATTATGCTGGAATGAGCACACTGGCCTCTGCCCTGATTAGTGTGGAAATGACTCCAGTGTTCTCCACTTAGTATAATGCTGGAATTAGCTTTTTGTCCTATAGTCTGTATTATGCTGTCATGTGTTCCTTTTGTTGTCTTCTTCAAAATGTTTAAGTTTTAAGAATTCTAAATTTTGGGGGGAATTTAATACATAAGTATGAAATCATTTATTTCCCCAGAACACATGGCATTAACCCTCCATGTCCACCTACTCTCTCTCAATTACTTTTCTTCACATATGTGTATATGAGTACATACACATAATTATGTATTCATATATATTATATATGTATATATTATATATAATGTGATGATCTGAGTTAGTCAAGATGGTGTCCACATGTGTTTAGAGCTGCCCACTTGGTTAGATAATGTATCAGGTGCTCATCCATGGAGAAAACTGGCTTTTCCTCCCCCAGAATTCAGTGACTATGAACATCTCCACATCTAGACGCGGATTCCTGCTCATTTCCTCCCGCATTCTCATTTTGTGTCCACTGTTGTTGTCATTCCATGGGTATTTTTAAGGTAGCCATATGTTGGAAATCCCATGGGTTTCTCTATCATGTCCCAAGCACAGTATCTAGACTCAGATGTTCTGATCCTCTGGGTCCTCTTCTACTCCTGTTCCCTGATATTCTCTGAGCAAGGTGTTCTGGTTGCATTATACATATGTCAGGTGGAATTAGACACCATACAATCCCTTTATTTCTCCACTGATTAGTCATGGAACTTTATAATAGCATCCATCTGTTACAAAAAAAAACACTGTTACTTTCTTTTTTTAAATATGGTCTCCTTGTAGCTGCAGCTTGACTGGAACCAATTATGTATTTTTTTAAGATATTAAAATCTGTTTATTTTCCTACTCAATTTTTAATAAACAAGAAACACAGTAGAGTTGTCTCATAACAAAAAACATTTACAGTACATAACAATCCGTAAAGCCTTGTGGTGAGGTAGGAACAGCTTTGCGAGATAACACAGTCATAAAACACACAGAGTTAGGTAAGATGCTGCAGCTCTGGAGTCTCATTTGCAAAGGTGCTCAATGCAATGACAACTGTGCTGTGTTGGGCCCAAAAGCCTGACACGCAGAATTAACACGACTTGGACCTTTGAACCAATCACAAAAACACTGATATACTCCACTATGCTGTTTCTATTATTTTTCTTTTTTTAACACGGATGAGACCAAGCATCCCTGGCTACTACAGCTATCTAACAAACAGGTATAGTTAAGAAAGAACATTGTTTTGACCAGGGGGTCCACTGTGCTGTTTCAAGGCAGATCCACATCATGTTGATCTGTGTCTTTTCATATATAACCATGTATTAATTCTATGTTACATTCCCTTCTGTATCGTTTTGCCAGATACTGAACTGTAAAATTTTTGGTTTAAAAGTTTAAATTGATTAAAATACAAAAGGCTCTCATGCCAGTGAAAATGACTGCTAACTATTAAAGATGACTTTCACTTTTAAAATGCAAGATAAAATAGACTTCATTGATATTCTGTTTGCCAAGTAGTGTAATTGAAATCCTTGTCTAGTTACACACGTTAATTCTATTTTACTAAGAAGATAAGGGGCCTGCATAACAGAGTTCTATGTTGCTACTTTGTGATTATTGTCACATAGTGCAGCTATGCTGTAACAAGTTTGGAAAGCCAGTTTTAACACCATGTTACATTTTTGTTTAAGAATGAACCTTATATAAGATAATGAGATTTGATTTCCAGTGTTCCCAAGATACTAGAATTAGGAGAACAAATAAACTTCGGGAATTTCTCTGCTTTTCTCCCCCCTTCCATTGTTATAAGTTGTCTGTCAGAATTATAATCGTTAAACCTTTAAAAAATCACTGGTTTTGTTAATGATATGTGTATTTACTTGCCCTTTGAGATCATTACATGGTGAAATTACAAAATATGTAAGAATGACTTGTAGCTATTACCAGGAAATAAGATGAGTTACTGGCCTGTATTCTATACTGCTGAGCATTAATCTGCTAGACAGTAAGGTATAATCGACAAAATGAATTCTATTTAGACACAGAGTGGCATGTATGCAGTAAGAACAGAGAAGATACAGTCTACAATGTATTCACCAGCATTATTTTCTTTGAAAGACTGGTATTAATATTGAGCTAGAAGCTTTCATAGTATATACATATTTTTTAGGTTGCTTAGTCTTAGTTTATTTTTCTTTAGCACAAGATATTAATCTTTTAAATTGTGTCTTAAAAATAACTTTCATGGTGAACAATTATCAATGAATTTGAATATCTTTTTAAGCACAACCAGCAAAGCTTGTGTTTCTCAAAGAGCCATTGGCTAAAAAGAAAAAAGAAATATCAAATTGTTAATGCAATTTAGATATTTAATTTTTAGAAAGCAAGATGAATAATTCAGAAAAAATAAAATTCTTTAAGTTGTGGTGTCATGACATCGCTCAGTTCCTGTACCAGTATGTATTTTTACAAGAAGACACAATACCCACCTGGAAGACCTTCATGGTTGTTCAAGTACAGATTTCAATTCCAACATGAACATTTGAAGATATTTATGTTATATTTTTCTTGACAGAAGGACTATACTTTGTGAAGAAAATGTAGATTTTTGTCTTAAAAAGATTGAATGTTACTTAAGTCAGTTCTATACAGCTCTATGTTTCTAGCTACATGCATTCTGACTTCAATAACATTTATAGCTGAGTACTNCTTTTAAACATCAGAATTAAGACAGGTGTGTTGGCACAAGACTTTAACCCTAGCACTCAGGAGGAAGAGGCATGTGGATCTTTGTGAGCTCAATGGCAGCCTGGTCTACAGAGTGAGTTCCAGGACAGTTGGGGCTACAGAGAGATCCTGTCTCAAAAAGACAAAAAAATCAGAATTATACAATTCTGCATAAAATAATCTTCTCACCTACTGACACTAGATTGCTATAGTTCTCTAACATCACTTCTCTGTACAAAGCCTTCTGATCAGAGTTTAGATTCCCACTCTTCCTGGGAGAGGTCTATGGCCACAGCCTTGAATGTCAATGACTCCTAAAAAAAAAAAGTAAACAATGAGCTAGTGCCCTTGAGAGATCCTATCTCAATGAAAAAAATGGGTGATTAGTAAACATGTGTCAAAATAGATGGAGAATCTGAATTATTCAAAGGGTTGTTTCTTATCATAGTAATTCTCTATAACATACTTGCAACCTCTGCAAAAAGAACAACATCATATCCTGCAAATTCATGTTGAAACTTTGATTTTTAGGGATAATTACCATGGAAAATTGAACCCTCTACATAGTGATACAATTTCTCACCCTATAATCATAACATACAAAATCAGCTGCACCCAATTTTAGATGTAAAGTGACAATACACTCAAATATATTTATAAATTTTCTCTACAGGGACATGAGGACCCAGGTTCATCCTCTGCAGGAATGAAAGATTGGCATGCTTCTACTTTCACCAGCAACATCACAAACACTCATGTTATTGTAGGTCATGCATTCATTTAATTACTCTTTGAAAAAAATCTCTTGAGAGAATGGAAAGAGAGCTTTGTTACATGGGTGGTAATATATAAAGAGTTAATTTTGACTATTATAAGAGGAGAAATGTCTTTGTAAATACACTTATAAGGCAAGAAAATAAATTGGTACAAATTCAAAAGGGAGTATTTTACACCCCTTGCCATTGGATACATTTACCTGAAAACAAGCCATCTCGTCTTCCTTCCTTCCATTTCCTTCCATTTCAAGCAGTTTTACCTATACAAATCTCGCCTTTCATTTGAGGCTCTTTAACTTCATCTGCTAAATTAGAAAAAGGTAGCAAGCACTTCAGAAAACAAAGTGGACATACTCACTGTCTCCTTTCAAAACGGCTTCTACTTGGAGACCCCACTATTAGTTTCTGCTATCTTAGCTTCAGGCTGCTTTGGGAAGATGATCAAGGGTTCCAACCGGAGGCATGGGAATGCTACCTAAGCAAGGCTCAGCATCACACTTTTCATCTTTTGCAAAAGATGCTGAATTCATTTGTTAATAACCACCACTGGTAACCTAAGCCTCACCTTTACCTGTGTGGGGCTGATAAGTGAAATGACACTCAAGATTTGAGTTAGCTTAACAGAACCTGGATGGGAGGCACAAGTGAATGTATTTATTTAGACAGCTGACCTTCAAGTGTAATTCACTGAGCAGCAGTTACTCCTAAATCCTACTATGTATCCCCCCAGCCCAGCCTCTTCAGCTAAAGCAGGAAAGACAAAAAGGTCCATGTGACCTCTGCTCCAGTGTGTCTTGGTTGGGACCTGAAGGGATGGCTCCTTCCAGCTCCAGCAGCACAGCTGCTTCTTGACTGCCCCCATCAGCACCCACCTGTTCCATGGGGAGACACCAGCTGGCAAAGAGGAAGTGTAGCTCTGCAGGGAAATGGTGCAGCAGGACCTGGCAGAGGTCAGTCCATGTCCAACTAGATTCCTGCAGTGGAGGGGGGTTGGGAAGATGTGCCTAGGCTTGAGCTGCCCTGCAACTCTTAGAGGGTAATAAAGATTTTCCCTTCACAGCTGTGCACTCAGCAGTCACTTGTTCTCAGTATTTGACCAGTTGTGAGTCTCTAGAATAGCTGCTGCCCATTGCAAAAGGTGTTTCTTGGTCTCAACCTGAGATCTGCATTACTCTGTGTGTATAAACAGAAGTATTTAATATCAGTATAATTTTGAGTATAGCAGCATAGTGTCAGTATTACATTTTGTCATAGGCATGTCACCTTCCCTGTCACTTGGTCTTGGCCAAGTTTATAGTATCAGCCTTCCATTTTCTTCAGTGGATAAGCATCAAATCCACTCAGAAATCCTTTGTTCACCCACAAAAATCTTGCCACTGTTGCTACATCAGGCATATCTTATCTGTCATATTGGTATTGTAGCTCCCAGTGTCCACATCTGCGTGAGACCATTGATGACTCCTCCCCCCCAGAAGCATGAGCAACAACTTCTATCACTGTGAAGGCTAGACAGTAGGATTAAAAGAGATTTTTTCTTTTTCTGTCTCTTTTTAGACAGGTCTCCCTTTAGTCCCAGCTGGCTTTAAGCTTGCTACCTAGACCTGGATGACCTTGAACTCACAGAGATCCACCTTCCTCTGCCTACAGAGAGCTGAGACTAAACGTCTGCACCACCACACCCGGCCTTTTAGAAGAGAATTTTGTTCACTGTGAGTTGTCTACTGACTTGAAACCATATTTGCTGTTGGTGAGTCAAAACTAATGTGTGGATATATAGCTCGTTTTGGATAGCTTTAGTATCAATGTGATACACCTGGCTGAAGGATCCTCCATTAAGGAATTTCCTCCATTGGACTTGCCTGTAGCTATGTCTGTGGAGTATTTTCTTGATTGATGAGTGAATTGAAGTGCCCACCCTAGTGCATGTCATGCCACCCTTGGGCAGGTGGTTCTTTATGTATAAGAAGGCAAGCTGAGCTTGGGCCAGAAGAGCAAGCCAGTAAGGATCATTCCCCTATGGCTTGTGCTTCACCTCCTGCTTCCAGGTTCCTGTCCTGAATTCCCAACTTGGGCTCTCTCAGTGAGGAACAGTGACCTGGGAGATGTAAGAGAAATAAACGCTTTCTTCCCAAGTTGGTATTAGTCAGAGTGTTTTCTCACACCAACAAAAAAGTCAAGTAGAACACAGCTTATGAAGATATTTATCAGATTTCAGATTTTGGTGAAACATTTTTAGTCCATAAGTTCTGGAATCATACTGTTTGCAAACTGTAATATCTTACTTTTTAAATTTCCTATATCAGTTCCTTTGAAGTTTTCTCTTTCCCTTTTCTCTGGTTATGGTTGATGCATAACTTGAAGTAGAGTGGAGGGAATGATCACACTGGCCTGTGCCCTGATTAGGGTGGAAATGACTCCAGACTTCTCCATTTAGTATAATGCTGGAATTAGCTTTTCGGCCTACAGTCTGTATTATGCTGACATGTGTTCCTTCTTTTGTCATCTTCAAAACATTTAAATTTTAAAATTCTAAATTATTTTTGGGAATTTAATACATAAGTATGAAATCATTTATTTCCCCGGCACACCTGGCAATAACACTCCATGTCCACCTACTCTCTCAATTACTTTTCTTCATATATGTGTATAAGAGTACATACACATACACATGCTTTCATATATACATAATACACTACATATAATGTGGTGAGCCAACTTAGTCAAGATGGTGTGCATATGTGTGTAGAGCTGCCCAGTTGGTTAGATCTCCTATCAGGTGCTAATCTGTGGAGAAAACTGACTTTTCCTCCCCCAGAATTCAGGGACTACAAACATCTCCATATCTATCTATCTATCTATCTATCTATCTATCTATCTATCTATCTATCTATCTATCTATCTATCATTCTATCTATCTCCATATCTCCCCCAGCATGCAGTGACTACGAACATCTCCATATCTAGTCATGGAATCCTGCTCATTTCCTTCTGCATTCTCATTTTTGTCCACTGTTGTTGTCATTCCATGGGTCTTTTTCAGGTAGCCATATTTTGGAAATTCCATGGGTTCTCTATCTTGTCCCAAGCACAGTATCCAGACTCAGGTGTTCTGATCCTCTGGATCCTCTACTTCTACTCCTGTTCCCTGATGTTCTCTGAGCAAGGTGTTCTGGTTGCTTATAGAAATGTCAGGTGGAATTAGGCACCACATGATCCCTTTATTTCTCCACTGATTAGTCATGGAACTTTATAATAGTATCCATCTTTTATGAAAAAATACTTCTACTTTCTTTTTTAAACAGGGTCTCCCTGTAGCTGCAGCCTAACTGGAAGCAATTATGTATTTGTTTTAGATATTAAAATCTTTTATTTTCCTACTCAACTTTTAATAAACAATAAGAAACACAATAATGTTGTCTCATAAAAAGATATATTTACAGTACATAACAATCCATACAGCCTTGTGATGAGGTAGGAACAGCTCTGGGAGATAACACAGTCATAAACACACAAAGTTAGGTAAGATGCTGCAGCCCTGGAGTCTCATTTGCATAAGTGCCCAATGCGATGACAACTGTGCTGTGTTGGGCCCAAAAGCCTGGCACGCAGAATCAACACGACTTGGATGGTTGAACCAATAACAGAACCACTGATATACTCCACTGTGCTGTTTTTCTTTCTTTCTTTCTTTCTTTCTTTCTTTCTTTCTTTCTTTCTTTCTTTCTTTCTTTCTTTCTTTCTTTCTTTCTTATTTCTTTTTTTTTAACATGGATGAGACCAAGCATCCTTGGCTGCTACAGGTATCTAGCAAACAGGTATAGTTAAGAAAGAACATTGTTTTGAGCAGGGGTCCACCGTGCTGTTTCAAGGCAGATCCACATCATGGTGATTAGTGTCTTTTCATATAGAACCATGTATTAATTCTATGTTACATTCCCTTCTGCATCTTTTTGCTAGATACTGAATTGTAAAATTTTTGGTTTAAAAGCTTAAATTGATTAATATACAAAAGGCTCTCATGCCAGTGAAAATGACTGCTAACTATTAAAGATGTGATATCTGACTTTAGCTTTTAAAATGCAAGAGAAAATAGACTCCATTGAAATTCTAAGTTTGCCAAGTAGTGTAATTGAAATCCTTGTCTAGTTACAAACATTAATTCTATTTTACTAAGAAGATAAGGGGCCTGCATAACAGAGTTCTATTTTGCAACTTTGTGATTATTGGCACATAGTGCAGCTATGCTGTAACAAATTTGGAAAGCCAGTTTTAACACTATGTTACATCTTGTTTAAGTATGAACCTTATATAAGATAATGAGATTTGATTTCCAGTATTCCCAAGATACTAGAAATAGGAGGATAAATAATCTTCAGGAATTTGTCTGCGTTTCTCCCTCCTTCCATTGTTATAAGTTGTCTGTCAATACTATAATTGTTAATCCTTTAAAAATCACTGTTTCTGTTAATGATATGTATATTTACTTGCCCTTTGAGATCATCACATGGCAAAATTACTACATATTTAAGAATGACTTGTAGCTATTAGCAGGTAATAAGATGAGTTACTGGTCTGTATTGTATACTGCTGAGCATTAATCTTCTAAACAATAAGGTATAATCCACAAAATGAATTCTAGTTACACACAGAGGGGCATGTATGCAGTAACAAGAGAGAAGATATAGTCTACAATGTATTCACCAGCATTACTTTCTTTGAAAGACTGGTATTAATATTGAGCTAGAATCTTTCATAGTACATATATATATATATATATATATATATATATATATATATTTGAGGATGCTTAGTCTTTGTTTTTCTTTAGTGTAAGATATTAATCTTTTAAATTGTGTCTTAAAATAACTTTCATGGTGAACAATTATCAATGAATTTGAATACCTTTTTAAGCACAACCAGCAAAGCTTGTGTTTTTCGAAGAGCCATTGACTAAAAAGAAAAATAAATCAAATTGTTATTGCAATTTAGATATTTAATTTTTAGAAAGCAAGATGAATAATTCAGAAAAAATAAAACTCTTTAAGTCATGGTGTCATGACATCGCTCAGTTCTTGTACCAGTATGTATTTTTGCAAGATGAGACAATACCCACCTGGAAGACCTTCATGGCTGTTCAAGTACAGATTTCAAATCCAACATGAACATTTGAAGATATGTATGTTATATTTTTCTTGACAGAAGGCTTATGCTTTGTGAAGAAAATGTAGATTTTTGTCTTAAAAAGATTGAATGTTACTAAAGTCAGTTCTATACAGCTCTATGTTTCTAGCTACATGCATTCTGACTACAATAACTTTTATATGAGTACTTTGGAGAATGTTACGTTTGGGGATTTGAAATTATTCATTGCTTAATAATCTGAAAATGAAACTATGAAACTACTGGAATATGAGAATTCTTTTTTGAAGAGGGATGACCTTTCTATAGATAGATATTGTTCCCCTGATATAATAAGCCTGTTGCTAGTCATGGGACTATTTGAAAACAGGTGAATTTTCTGATGAGAGATTTAATTTTATGATCACAGTTTTAGTAAGCTCACAGTTACTATAACGGGCCCAAACTGTAACTTGCTAATTTGTAATGCATCTTGATTTATTACTATAATATTGTGTGATTTGTTTGCTTAACAGATAGTTATGTATAATTTTTCCAAAAGGTTTGGGTTGTTTTTCACATTTTTTTCTTTTTTCCTAACATGAAATTGAGCTACTGGTGACCAAGAGGGGCTGCAGTTGCACTTGGTCATGTGCATTCCTAACTTCACAACTTACTGAATGTTGGTACTAATGTCTTGAAGAAAACTGTAATAAGCATCTCAGCAATGATACCATGGGAGAACTGGTAAAGGCGAACACATCCCAGGGTTTTCTTTAGACATGTTCGGTGAGCAGGCTTATATCTTACAGGGTGTTAGCACCTAACAGTAAGGTAGCCTCTGAGTACAGTGTATTTTTATTTTTGATTGAGCTGTATCAGAACTAGAACTCAATTTACACAACCCAAGAACACACCCTAAGTGGGGAATTATGTGTAGACTTTGATATTATGTTTTCTCTTTATCTGCTGAGCATAGTACTTTAAATCATATACAGGTACTGTCTAAGGACTCTCTGTCTAAGAGGCAGGTGTTGCAGTGCCTAAGTGGGTCCTGGCCATCTGTGTGCAGTCAATCAAAGAGCACATGAATGTGAAGAGAGGGGCATTGCAGCAAATGTCACAGGTAGGTTGGAATTAGTAAGGGATCCCCAGGTGAGCAGCTTTAGTGAAAGTGGAACCTTGGGAAAATGATTTACCTTCATTCTGCTGACTAGAAATCATTTTGAGTCTCCCACAGGACATGTCCTATGGTAGATGTTACAATATTTTTGTTATGACACATCATCACTATAGGAATTAATACTAGGAGAAAAAGATAATTTATTTGACTCTGCATATGAGTGCCAATGTCCTTACAGCATTCCTTTCTCTAATTTTGGGTGTTCATATAACAATTAAATGGTTTCCATTGCTATAATTTTAATGCACTGTGAAACTGGGAAATTGCTTTCTGTAACCCCCCCCCCCTTTTCAGAGCTTCATAGTTTTGTATTTCCTTTTGATTCTGTATCATTTTATGATTCATCTTTACATTTCTGTGAAAAAATCCAGGAGGAGTTTTTTAAGACAGGTTCTCTTTATGTTGTGCTTACCTTGGTAATATTTAATCCTCTGTCATTATCCATCAAAGGAGCCTGTATCTTGGAAGAATCCTAGGATCACTATTTCATCCTTCAGTTCTGTCAATGATTGTTTCATGGATTTGGAGGGCATTACATGAAAACCATGCACATTGACAATGTCTTTCTAGTGATTTAAATATTTTTTCATTGGTTAATATTCTTTATTTTGTATTTTGATAGTTTTGTCCCTAATTGTATGCTACCTTATACAATTATAACCTTTATTTTTACTGCTATCCATGATCATGTGTGATCATGATGATGATGATGATGATGATGATGATAATTATGATGATGATGATTACAGTTAGAGCCAAAAGTGTCCAAAGTATTTACTTAGGTGATCAAAGTTGAAGCTAGGGTGTCAGAGAAAGAATTATAGGGCTTGAGGTACTGAACTAAGTACATAGTACAGGTAGAATGAATGAGGAAGACATAAGGCCACGAATGTAACATGGCTCAAATGTGTCTATGATGTCCTGTAGCTGGTTGGCTTAAGGATCTGGGGACCTTGTGGGGTATAACCTAGACTGTGTGGGTGTGTGACAACGGTATTGGTAATACTTTGAGGATGGATGCAATGGCCTTTTGAGTGTGGTTTGAGCCCTGATTTTTAGGATTCATGGTTGACCTTTGCCACCACAGATATCATTGTAAAATTCCTGGGGTTCAGGGTGCATGTTCTCTGTGCTCTGCTATGAGAGGTACTGATGTTCAAATTCTAGGACTCAGGGGTACATAATATTTGTCCTGTGCTATAAGAAATACTAACGTTGGAAACCCAGGAATTGGGGTACATATTCTGTGTCCTCTATCATTAGTGGTATCAGTGTTGGAATCCTGGGACTTGGATCCCATGTTCAGTGTCCTCTGTCATTAGTGGTATCAGTGTTGGAATCCTGGGACTTGGAGCCCATGTTCTGTGTCCTCTGTCATTAGCGGCATCAGTGTTGGAAACCTGAGACTTGGGGACCATGTTCTGTGTCCCCTGTCATTAGCGGTATCTGTGTTGGTACCCTGAGACTTGGGGTCCATGTTCTGTCCTCTGCCATGAGTGGTAGTCATGTTGCAATCCCAGGACTCGGGGTCCATGTTCTCTGTCCTCTGTTATTAGCTATATCAGTATTGGCACCCGTAGACTTGGGGTCTATGTTCTCTGTCCTCTGTCCTCAGAGGGACTGTTTAGGGATTCAGACTTGAATGGAGAGAAAGCACTACAGATTTCCCAGGTAGTGTTTATATGAAATGGTGAAATAATATTTACCTCTTAGACAAGTGAGATAAACATTTAGGAAAAATAGCAAATGCCCAGATACTGCTAATAATTTTACATTGAGTTATTTGTCTGCTGTTCAAAAATGGTCTGCTTTATTTTATTTGGAAAATTTTTCTTACTTGAATTTTTCTTCAGCTGCTACTTTTATTTGCATAAATTTACTTCCTATAATTGTTATTTAGTTACTACTGTTCTTCATAGAATTTTTAGACTTGGTCACTTGAATGATTCTCAGGATTGCTAGAAAATTTATTCTTTCTTTCTTTCTTTCTTTCTTTCTTTCTTTCTTTCTTCCTCTCTCTCTCTTCTGAATGAGTTATTTTCTCAGTCTTATTTTCAGTTCCCAAGGCATTTTTCACTCTTGGCTGGGATGAAATGTTCAAGCATTAGAAGACATGAGACAAATCTTTCTGAACAGAAACTCTATAAACATGAAAAATGTCACAAGTCCACAGATGACATAATGGTACTCATAGTGGAGAGAAACCGTACAAGTATCAAGATTGTGACAAGTCCTTCATTCTGCACTCACTACTTAGGAGGCTTAAGATAATTCAAACAATACCATTACTTTCCTCCCACTGAGTGGGCTTTAGGTCCAATTGGTTAGCCAATGATTTTCCCCAAGATAGAAGTGCCACTATTGCACTGATATCTTATGCTGTGCTGGTCATTGACATGGTATTTGGTCTTGAGGATGATGTTGTATCATTGATTGATCTCCTTTGGTGGCTTGCATAGTGCTCTCCAGAGTGATGAGAGGTAGCCTTCAGGGTTAGTGGCTTCCAGTCAGGTTCTTGAGCTCCATTGCTCAAGATCCTGTTTCTGAAGTATATCCTGTCTTCAGCAATAGGGTCTGACCTTCAGGTTCTGGGAGGGAACCAAGGGATGTGGCAGTATCCTGTGTAATTTTGGGAGTCACTTGACTACCCTGGTCAACTACTCAAAGGAAGATTTCTCCTATCTGGCACTGTTTCTTCATATGAATCCTTCATTTTTCTAATACGGACTCATGTAGAGATATTGTATGTATAATTTGACAACAGATGTTAGGCTACTATGTTTTCCTCAGATATTTCCTCTTACAAAAATTTTATTAATTTCATAAACACTGAGCAAATTCATTCCAAAATGATGCATGTAAATCTCAATTTGATTTAGGGGTAAGTAAGTCTATCATCACTCTAACTCTTGATGCATTGACAAATCTACTACAAAGCAGAGAGCCAGGATTGGTTACAAGGTGATACAAAAATACCATTGGCGGCTGAGAATTGTCTGCAACTCCAATTCCAGGAGAACTCCAGTTCCAGGGGAATCTGACACCCTCTTCTGACCTCCACATCATTGCACAACGCGGGTGCACAAACCTACATGCAGACAGTACATTCATACAAATAAATAAATAAATAAATAAATAAATAAATAAATAAATAATAAATAATAAATAAAATAAAAAAATACCACCACCTTGACTCACCTGGTTCTACCTTTGACAAGCTCACAAAGGCTATCACAGCTTCCTTCTGTTTGCCACAAATCCTAAAATATTTGCTTTATTTATTTATTTTTTGGTTGGATTTTCTTCAAAGCAAAGTTATTCAAAAGACAAATTCAGAGATAACAAATTGACAAATCATATTCATCTGAATTATTTTATATTACTAATTTAATATTCCCCCATACTTTATTTTATTATTTTTTTGGTCTTTTTGATACAGGGTCTCCCTGTAGCCCCAGCTCTCCTGGAACTCACTCTGTAGACCAGGGTGGCCTTAAACTCACAACATCCACCTGCTTCTCCTCCCAAGTGCTAGGATTAAAGGTGTGTGCCACCACGCCCGGCTTCCCCCATATTTTAAAAAGAA
The DNA here is from genome assembly GCA_009823505.1 of Rhizomys pruinosus. Taxonomy (NCBI): domain Eukaryota; kingdom Metazoa; phylum Chordata; class Mammalia; order Rodentia; family Spalacidae; genus Rhizomys; species Rhizomys pruinosus. Next base: position 1,569,992 of record VZQC01000426.1, read on the forward strand.
AATGAATCACTAGAATAAACTCACCTGATTCAATTTATTCGAAGGCTGATAAGATAGCTTTTTGAGTATGATCCAAAGTTAAAGACTGGACTTCATTTTGGGGGACGATGGGAGGGAAAGGCTCCAATGGGGAGCAAAAGTACAAGATTGATGTTTGTTTGGGGTTGCCAAGGAAGAACCTTCAAGCATTTCCTTAAACTTTTTTTTTTGTCTTTTTGAGACAGGGTCTCCCTGTAGCCCCAGCTGGCTTGGAACTCACTCTGCAGACCAGGCTGGCCTTGAACTCACAAAGATCAGCCTGCCTCTCTCTTCTGAGTGCTGGGATTAAAGGCATGAGCCACCATGCCTGGTGAAAACATGACATCTTTTAAGGAAGAAAAAAAATCCTCCAATTCAAGTGATATGTGTATGTATGTATGTATATATCTATATCTATATCTATATCTATATCTATATCTATATCTATATCTATATCTATATAACTATATATAATCTATGTATATATAACTATATATATAACTATAACTATATATATATATATATATATATATATATATAATGTAGCAATACAAGTTGGAGAGAACAATAGAACTTAAAAAAATGGAGTAAAATAAAGCTGGATACAAGTCAAATACTGCAAGGTAATATTTGACCCAGGTTCATAAAAATCATTTATATTCATAAAATACTCAGGTGTTCTAATGTGTAATAAATAGTCACATAATTTAATTTTATGAAATAATTGTGATTTTAATTTATTTCCTACTAATTCTATATAGTTTTTATTTTTAAATAGCATGCACTTTTTTACAAAAAGGGTGATCAAGCATTCTATCAAAACTGGAAGGAAGGGCTGAAGAGATAGCCTAGCAGTTAAGAGCGCCAACTGCTCTTGCAGAGAACCCAGGTTTGATCCCCAGGAACCACTTGGCACCTGAGAACTGTCTTTAACTCCAGTTCCAGGGGAATCCGATGCCCTCTTCTGACCTCCACAGCACTGCACAACATGGGTGCACAAACCTCCATGCAGACAGTACATTCATACACATACAAAAATAAATAAAATTAAAAAAGAACTGGAAGAAAATGTAAATTCATATTCAGCAATGCTATGAAAATTTCAAATTTACTTTATTGAATTTCAAAACTAGAAAATGTTTGGTATAGATTCTGAACTCACAAGGTTCTTTGATATGGCTGGGTAAGATGCAGAAACTCCTTCTGACTGTTTTCATTTCTGAAGTTCAAATGTGTCGAATTTCCCAAATAATTAAAACATTGTTTTCTTTTGGAGACATTTTATTTTGATAGCTAAAAATATAGATATTCAGAAGCAGTCTACAGGGAAAAAGAAATCATGCTGGTTAATTTCTCATATATTTCCTCTTGTTACAACTAAAGAAAAGAAGGGAGGAAACGCATCCTGCTTTAAAGGAAAAGGCAGAAAATTGGGCAAATATATTTTTTTCTCCATAACATAAAACAGCTACAAGAAATTTTATTGTAATAATGGAATTGTATATTGGCTGCACACTTTCATTAAAGACAAGTGGCTGCTTCCCCAGTCATGGTGAATTTTTTCACTTACAGGTTAACACCAAGTTAGTAGTTCGAAGAGTGGAGCAAATTCATATTCCCCATTATTTACTGCCTTGTTTGCTGCAGGCAGAGAGGACCTTTGGTAGGCCAATGCTTTTCTCTACTTGTTCCTTAAGTCCCAAAATCATGCATGGGAATGATGCTCAGCCGTAACTTCAGGCATTGACAAACAGATGGATTCTGAATTATCAGAAGCAATTTCTTCTAGCTCCTCTTCTGTTGTTTCTGGAAATCTGATATCTGACCCAGAAGATGTAAGACAAATAAATCCTTTTCCCCCCAAATTTATATTCATTTGAGTGTTTTGTCACAGCAATTGAATGCAAAGTAGGATAGAATGATGAAGATTTTCCATGATCAAGAATTAGAGGAATCTTATCACAATGATAATGAAAATTCAAGAGGCATTCTTCAAAGATATAGAAAAAAACAGTCTTAAAACATACAGAATCTGAATAGCCAAAGCAAACCTGAAGAAAATATAGGGGAAGGTATCACCATAACTGATTCCAGGTTTTACTGCAGGACTGTAGTAATAAAAATCATATATTTGTGCCATAAAATAGACACAGTATCAGTGAGACAGAATAGAGGACCTTGATATTATTAAACACAAATAGAGGAAACTCATTTCTTGACAAACATGTCAGAAACATGTAACGGAAATTACCTAATTATATGGCAAACTGAGCAATGTCAATGTGATCTAAAAAGAACTGTGCTCTTATATTGTGAATCCCTAATTGTATGGCAAACTGAGCAATGTCAATGTGATCTGAAAACAACAGTGCTCTTATATTGTGAATCCCTTAAAATATAATAAAAAAATTAGAAAAAGAGCAAATTGTAGAACTTACTGCATAGGTCTAATGTTCACTTGATACACCTGAGCTGAGAAACTTCAATATTTGCCTTCATTGGACTGGCCTGTGCCCATTGTGGGCAATGCCATTCTTGTCCAGATATTTCTATATTATATACAATAGGCTGAATATGAGCCAGCACCACAAGCCAGTAAATAGCATTCTTTCCTAGACTGTGCTGCAGCCACTACCACCAGGCTCCCACCATGGGGTTTTATTATTAGTCAGAATAGTTTTGCCACAGCATTTAAGAATTTATTATCAGTGCTTAAGTCAATGTTCAAGCTTTACTTAGGAGTTGTATGGTCATTAAAGTACCAAATCAATTAAAATAATCCTCTTAGAGGTTTAACAACCACAGTTAAAGCTCCAATCTGATTTTGGCAAGAGGGATTTTAAGGGACAATATTTTGGTTCCTACCGTCTGAGGTCGACTTAGGTCCTAGATCCTGCATCTGCACCTTTGTACATGTTCTATGGCAGTGAGTCACCAGTCATCCTGGGCCAGGGAGGTCTTGGAGATTCACTTAAAAGGACTTCATCTGGCCAGTGTCCAGTCAAAGGAGGAAAGTCCATATAGAGGAGAAACTCCTCATGCTTCAATGGGAAGCTCTGGCCAAGCAAGTCCTGATTTTGTCCTCACATAGATGGAACTGGTGAAGAGAGCCAGGAACAAGGCCTGAGTGACACCTAAGGAACAGAACCACAACTGACCTTAACATCCAAACTAATTTCATTTATTTGAGCTAACTGTGTGTTTCTAAACACCTCAACAGGAAACTGTAATCTTTTTTTTAATTTTTTTAATTAATTTTATTTATTTCTGTATGTGTATGAATGTACTGTCTGCATGCAAGTCTGTGCACCCGTGTCGTGCAACGCTGCAGAGATCAGAAGAGGGTCTCAGATTCCCCCAGAACTGGAGTTCTCCTGGAATTGGAGCTTCAGACGGTTCTCAGCTGCCATGTGGGTGCTGGGGATCGAACCCGGGTCCTCTGTAAGAGCGGTCGGCACTCTTAACCTCTAGGACATCTCTACAGCCCGGAAACTGTAATCTTAAGAAGAGAAAATGAAGTAGCTTACTACCAGAGAGCTAGGTGACAGACTTACTGTGCCAAGTTAGTAACCTACTGTGCCATGTTAGAAAATAACTCAGAGATAGATGACAGATTTAATATGCCATGCCTGAAAATACCACCTTTTATATTCTCATGGCTATGGCTCTCATTCTGGAGCCCTGTGTACTAAAGCTGACCCTCATTCTAGAGCTCTGTATAATAAAACTTTTTCCAATCTGTCAAACCAGGGTACAGGTCCTCTCTCTTTCTGCAGACCCTAGGTAGGGATCCTCCTATTGCTAATGTACCCAGTAGCCCCCTGTTGGTACTGTGAAGTCCCTGCACAGGTATACTCATATAAGATTCAACCAGCTTGTCTTTTCAGTTGCAGAGAAAATGTCCACTCAAAGTTCTGGCCACTATCGATCTGGACCAAACCCACTGGGCAGAGCACCCACAGCAGCCAAAATGGGAAACCAGATTCTATCCCTCCAGCCTGACAGCTGTTCCCCCAAGACTTCTCCCCTGATCAGCTCTGAAGCAGATACAGAAGAGAGAGAACAGGGCCTCATTCCCTTATCATAAGCAAAAGTCTGCAATATTAGGTCTGGGCTTCCCAGAATCCCCAGGGACACAAACGCCCACTTCCTCCAGAAGCTGTCAATCTTCTGACCCCTTCCCTTGTACCTGAGGTCCCACCCCATTGGTATAAATGGGTGGACCCCAGCATCCATCTCTCTCTCTCTGCCTCTCTCTCTCTCTGCCCATCTCTCTCTGCCCCTCTCTCTGTCCCAGCCCCCTTTCTGCCCCTCCCTCTGTCCCCTGCCATGCTGTCCGGTTCCACCATGTGTGTGCAGGTAACCCACTCTGGCAGTCCACATGGAAGTAAACCATGTTCTTGGAGTGACCTAAGCCTCATGTGCCTTTTTATCTGGGGCCTGTGGGTGTGTGGCCTTTTTATAACTTAACAGTGTCTAACTGCTCAGCAGTTCCTAGCCCCTGCTGTGATTGGTGTCTTCCCACCCAGGCTTCTCCTGTTACAGGTGGAAAGACAGACAGGAAGGGCCCAAGTGACCACCACTCAGGGGTGGCAGGAATGGGATTGGGTAGCTACATTAACCAGGTTCTGTTCCAGCTCCTGAGGCAGAGATGCCTCAGCACCTCCCCCATCAGCACTCACCTGCCCTGAGCAGTGACTCTGGCTGGCCTAGAGAGAGCAGAGGGTGTGAGGAAGTGCAGCTCTGCAGGGAAATGGGGTGGTAGTATCTGGAGGGGGTCAGCCCATACTTGGAGGGGGTCAGCCCGAATCCATTGGTGTGGCAGAAGCAGGTAAGTAGGGCCTAGGCCTTAACTGTCCTGGTACCTTCTGCTCAGCACAGAGGGTTGCTGGAGGGGAGAGGGTGGGGTAGACTGGTTCCTGTTAGGTTGTACCCCCCTAAGTGAGGGACTTCAGGAGGCCAACTGAGGAAGAAGTTCCAAGAAAACTATTATCCTGGAGTGCATTCCTGCAACCCGAGTAATGTTGCTACCACATCCTGTAATCAGGCCTCACTGGAGACCAGAACCAGGCTTCGGTCTCACTTAAGATGCTTCTGCTGATGCTGCTCACAGGTCCCAGTCTCCGTCCAGATGCCCCTACTGACACAGCAGCAGACCCGCCTGTGTCCGTCCCCAGGCTCCTTGCCCTACTTCCTGGAAAACTCACTGCCTTGTGTGCCTGGGTATAACACTGCCATGTGGGGTACATTCTGTCACTGGTCATCCTAAATCCTGACTTAGGCAGGCCAGTACCCATCCAATAAACCCGACTTCCTTCCCATGGGAGTCCTGACTCTTTCTCTCCTAGCCCTGGGTCTCCCCTGTACCTGAAGCTAACATCTGGTGCCCTGAACTCGGGGAGGGTCGAGACTCTGCACCCCCTCCCCCCCAGCTTCTGGTTGGGCATGGTTGATGGACCAGCTGCCAGTTATGGGCCCTACACTCACCAGGGATCAGACTTTAACCAGAGGTATTGTGCTCCTTACCTAAATCTCTCTCTCTCTCTCTCTCTCTCTCTCTCTCTCTCTCTCTCTCTCTCTCTCTCTCTCTCCCTCTCCCTCTCCCTCTCCTTCTCGCTCTCCCTCTGTTCCTATCTCCTTCTTCCCAAACCCTGTCATTCCTGGACCAATGTCAAAGCCTGTGGCCACTGAAGTCCTCTGGTTCTAGCTACTGTTGATCTGCCAGCAAGGTTACTGAGTGAGTTCATGCCTACCTGAGACATAGACCTACTTCTCCAAGCATTGAAATTCTCTCTCTCTCTCTCTCTCTCTCTCTCTCTCTCTCTCTCTCTCTCTCTCTCCTCCTAGACCCAAAATGTCTGCTCATTCAAAAATCGACTTCAGACAGTGGAACACCACTCAAAGTAAGGAGAAATCCTTTGAAACACCAGCCAGAGAGGGACGCCTTCTGGAAGGTCACTTCTGTCTCATTCAGGTAGCCATCTGCACTTGCTCCCTTGCTCGCTCACTCTGTCACTCTCTCTCTTTGACTTCTTCCAACCTCATGGCCTTTAACTCAGAAACTTCATGAATGCCACACCATAGAGGACCCGAAGACAAGAGGCACTTGTTCCCACACCCTTATGGGGCTGTGGGTGTCAGAGGGCATCCCCCAGGACAGGCGACAGCTGCAGAGAGAAAACCATACAAACATACCCCATTCCTGGGTTAGAAGGAACTTGTGGTTCATCCAGGAAGACACACATAAGGGATTGATCACCCAGTGCCTTGAGCCTCCGCACCTTTCCGTAAATGTGCAGGTCATGCCTGAGACCCAGTGGGAGAAGACAGTCTCAGTGTGAAAGCTGAGAAAGTCCATCCCAAAAGCAGCACACAAACCTGATCCAAAACACAACATTCCCATATAGCTCAGAGAGGCTCACAATCCTCTTCCTCCTCCTCCTCCTTCTCCTCCTCCTCCTGCTCTTCCTCCTCCTCCTCTTCCTCCTCCTTCTCCTCCTCTATTCCTCCTCTATCTTAAGGACTTTCTTCCTGAAACTCATTACCTCCTCTCCCTCTTCTGCTTCCTTATCCAACTAACTCATTTTCTCCTTTCTCTGTCTTCGATTATGGGTACCTCCCACTACAAGCATTCCCCCTCTGTCTCCTTTGGAGTGCCTTCTATGCTCTCTAAAACCTCTGGGCCTCCAACCGACACTCAATCCTAAACACCCAAGATTCCTTTGAGCTATTTCTTGTCCTCTACTAGACAATAAGTCTAAATGGCCAGAAGACAGCTATTTATTGGCCTCAGTACCCTCTGGACAATAATTCTAGATGGCCAGAAGATAGCACTCTGGATTTCCAAATTCTTAAAGATCTGCAAACTTACTGCCAAGGAGCTGGCCAATGATCTGAACTACCCTACATTCAGGGTTTCTTTGATCTCTGATCACATCCTTCACTATGCTATACTTGTTTGTTCAACAGATTCTCCTGGCCAGAGCAAGTGTCCCATCTTCTTCCTCCTCAACCACCCCACCACCTTATTCTCCTCAACCCACTTCAGCTCTGGATCCCTGGAACTGAGGCAGTAGATGACTTGCCTCCCCCCTCAGCTACTCGTTCCCTGCCCTCCTGTCCATCTGCAGCATCCTCTTCTTCTTGTCCCTCTTCCCCTTCCCCCACCTCACCTCTTTCCCCCACCGAAGTCACTACTCCAACAGAGGCAGATTGCCCCCCCCACCTCCTCTCCTGTCCCCAGTGTCTCACCATATCTGTTCCTGCCCCATGCTTCCACCAACAGGTCTTTTTCCCTTATGGGAGGTGGCAGGGCCTGAAGGCATAATCCTAGTGCACATCCCCTTTTCAATGGCAGATCTCTCACAGATTGAAAAAAAGGCTTGGTTCCTTCTCCTCTGACCCCCATAAATACTGTGAGGAATTTAAATCCCTAACCCAGACCTATGATCTAACATGGCATGATATATTTCTCATATTGTCATCTACTCTCTCCTCAGGTGAACTCGATAGGGTGTGGTCTGCTACTCAGAGTCACACTAATACAGTCCATACAACCAAATCAGCCTGTCCAGTAAGGGATGCTGCCGTTCCCAAATGGTACTCAGGATGGGATTACCAGGGCTTCCCCGGGTGAAATTTAGAGGGTGGAAAAAATAGGGTTATATGGTTACTTGCCTCCTTGAGGGAATGAAGGCTATGGTCCATGTCACAGTCAATTATGAAAACCTTAGTGAAATTATCCAAAGGTCTGATGAGAACCCAGCTGAGTTCATGGGTTGCCTAACTGATGCCCTGACTCAATACACCCATCTTGACCCTAAGACAAAGGAGAGTATGGTCTTCCTAAATAAATATTTTTAGCACCATCAGTGCCAGACATTAGGGGAAAACTGAAATGCCTAGAGAAGGTAACAGAGGGCCGATGGGGAGAACTGCTGGAAATGGCCTTTAAAATTTTTCATAATGGAGAGGAACAGGAAAAGAGACACCAGGCAGAAGAAAGTGCCAACTGCTGGCAGCAGCAGACAGGGCTCCTCCCGGGAAGACTCCAAGCAACTCAACAACACCATAAGAGCCACCAGGACCATGCTTCAATTGTGGCAAGGACAGCTACTGGGCCACAGCCTGCCCCAACCCTCGAGGACCCCTGGGGCCATGCACTCCAGGTGGACAACCAGGCCACTGGAGGATCGATTGCCCCTCCCTGCAGAGTCAGGGTGAGTCAAACCCCTCTAGGCCCCTATCTGCCTCTAGGTCCCATTCACTGATGGATCTCCTTGGCCTGGAAGCTGAAGACTGATGGTGCCCTGGATCCTCAGCCCTGGTTCCTTGTCTGACCATCATTATGGAGGAGCCATAGGTGACTGCTACAGTGGACGGTAAGCCTATCTCTCTAGTAATAGTTACTGGGCTAATTGGTTGGTGCTCCCTTCCTACTAAGGTAAGACTTTAATTTCACAGATCTCTGTCTCCTGGGTGTCAGTTGATGCCCCCATAATCCCAGAATCACCACACCCCTCTCATGCCTCCTATGTGGAAACTTACACATTTCTTCCTAGTCATGCCCTCTTGCCCTGCTCCCTTACTAGGAAGAAACCTGATGCAAAAGCTCTCTTTATTGCTTTCACCTGTATTCTTACTGTCTGCTATCCCTGTCCCTCTTTGGGAAGGGTACTGGCCCCTCCCTGAATCTGAGGTTAACCCCAAAGTTTGGAACACCTCTTCCCCAGGATTGGATTCCCATCATCATCCTAATCTGAATATCCCTCCAGGACTCCACCCAATATCCCTGTCACCCCCAATATCCTATAGCTTTTAGACACCACCAGGGACTTAAGCCTATAATCCACTGCCTTCTCAAAGCTGGCCTCCTCTGACCTACCCAATCTCCTTATAACACTCCTATTCTCCCAGTTCTACAACCAGATGGATCCTGCTGTCTGGTCCAGGCCCTCGGTCTAATTAATTCTGCTATCATTCCAATCCATCTAGTAGTTCCTAACCCCTACACTCTCCTTTCACAAGTCCTCTCCTCCACCTCTCACTTTACTGTCCTGGATCTTAAGGTTGCATTTTTCTCTATTCCCCTACATCCTGATTCATATAATCTCTTTGCCTTCACATGGGAAAATCCTGACACTAGTACTGCTTCCCATCTTTCTTGGACTGTCCTTCCACAAGGTTTTTGTGACAGCTCACACCTCTTTGGCCAGGCCCTGGAAAGTGATTTGGCCACCCATGACCTCTGCCCATCTACTCTGCTCCAGTATGTAGATGTTCTGCTTCAATGCTTTCCTTCTCAACAAGTATCTCGACTACATACTAACAAGCTCCTCAATTTTCTGGGTGACAAGGGATACAGGTTTTCCCTTGCTAAAGCCCATCTCTCTCTCTCTCTCTCTCTCTCTCTCTCTCTCTCTCTCTCCTCACCCCACCTCCTGACACCTCACTATTTATCAGAAGAAACACCTCAGGTCCCTAAAGCCCCATACCATTAAGGAGGAAATTCTGTCCTTTCTGGGAAATGTTGGATACCTATGCACCTGGATCCCTAACTTTGCCTTATTGGCTAAACCTCTCTATGAGGCATCCAAGGGCACTCCTTTGGAGACCATGGACCACAGTTCACTGTCACTTCTGCCTTCCAAATAACCCAGAGTGCTCTCTTTGTGCCTACTCCCCCATTCTTGGACTCCCTAATCTCAATCAACCCTTTATCCTATATAGCACAGAAAATAAGGATGTAGCCTTAGGGGTTGTGGGACAAATGAAGGGACCCACTTTGCCCCTGAGGCTTGTCTCTCCAAACAACTAGATACAAGAGTCTTGGGATGGCAACCCTGCCTTCAAACACCAGCAGCCATGGCTCTTTTAGCCCAGGAAGCCCTCAAGCTCAGCTTAGGACAGGACATCTCTGTGCTCTCCTTGCATGGTCTTAAAGATCTCCACACTCACTCCTCCCTGTCTACACTTGCTCCTTCTAAATTACAGCTTTTTCACACCACCATTCTTGAAAAACCCTTGCTCACCCTTGACTCCTGTCCTCCCCTCACCCAGGCTACGCTCCTTCCATTACCCACTCAGCTCACTCCCTCTTGCTTAGAAATGCTTCAAGAGCTCTCCTATCAGGACCCACCAGTCTCCTTGGATCCCCTATCTGACCCAGCAATCACCTGGTTCATAGACGGAAGCTCCACCCTTACCCCAGCAGGCGCCCTAAGTATCCCCTTTCCACATCATAGAGTCGGGACCACTCCCATCAAGCACCACCTCACAAAAGGCAGAACTCATTGCACTCACTAGAGCCCTAACCCTGGCCAAGAATAAGAGAGCCAACATCTACACAGATTCTAAATAGGCCTTTCACATACTCCACCACCATGCTGCCATTTGGAAAGAAAGGGGTCTTCTCACTACCAAGTGTACCCCCATAACCAATGGCCCCTTCATTCTTAAACTTCTGCAGGCATCCTATCTCCCTTCTAAACCTGCAGTTCTACACTGCAGCCGTCACCAACACTCTGCTCTGTTGATTCTGTATCCAGGGGCAATGACTTTGCAGACCAGATAGCTCAGGAAGCTAGCGAACTACCTTTCCCTCCCCCTACTTTTCCCTTTCTTGCCCCAGCAGAGATACATCCTTCTTACTCCCCATCACAGATCCAGACCCTACTCAATCAAGGAGCNCCAGGAAGACTCCAAGCAACTCAACAACACCATAAGAGCCACCATGACCATGCTTCCAATGTGGCAAGGACAGCCACTGGGCCAGAGCCTGCCCCAACCCTCGAGGACCACTGGGACCATGCCCTCCAGGTGGACAACCAGGCCATTGGAGGATCCGTTGCCCCTCTCTGCAGAGTCAGGGTGAGCCAAACCCTTCTAGGCCCCTATCTGGCTCTAGGTCCCATTCACTGATGGATCTCCTTGGCCTGGAGGCTAAAGATTGATGGTGCCCTGGATCCTCAGCCCCAGTTCCTTGTCTGACCATCATTATGGAGGAGCCAAAGGTGACTGCTACAGTGGACAGTAAGCCTGTCTCTCTAGTAATAGATACCACACTACTTGGTCAGTGCTCCCCTCCTACTCTGGTAAGACTTTCATTTCACAGATCTCTGTACTGGGTGTCAATTGATGCCCCCATAATCCAAATCACCACACCCCTCTCATGCCTCCTATGTGGAAACTTACACAATTCTTCCTAGTCATGCTCTCTTGCCCTGCTTCCTTACTAGGAAGAAACCTGATGCAAAATCTCTCTTTATTGCTTCCACATGTATTCTTACTCTCTGCTATCCCTGTCTCTTTTCGGGAAGGGTACTGGCCCCTCCCTGAATCTGAGGTTAACCCCAAAGTTTGGAATACCTCCTCCGCAGGATTGGCTTCCCATCATGATCCTAATCTGAATATCCCTCCAGGACCCCACCCAATATCCCTGTAGCTCCCAATATCCTATAGCTTTTAGACACCACCAGGGACTTAAGCCTATAATCCACCACCTTCTCAAAGCTGGCCTCCTCTGACCTACCCACTCTCATTATAACACTCCTATTCTCCCAGTTCTAAAACCAGATGGATCCTACTGTCTGGTCCAGGACATCTGTCTAGTTAATTTTGCTCTCATTGAAATCCACCCAGTGGTTCCTAACCCCTACACTCTCCTTTCCCAAATCCTCTCCTCCACCTCTCACTTTACTGTCCTCGGTCTTAAGGATGCATTTTTCTCTATTCCCCTACATCCTGCTTCATATAATCTCTTTGCCTTCACATGGGAAAATCCTGACTCTATTACTGCTTCTCAAATTTCATGGACTGTCCTTCCACAAGGTTTTTGTGACAACTCACACCTCTTTGGCCAGGCCCTGGCCAGGGATTTGGCCACCCTTGACCTCTGCCCATCTACTCTGCTCCAATATGTAGATGTCCCACATCTCTGCTCTCCTTCTCAACCAGTATCTCGACTACACACTAACAAGCTCCTCAATTTTCTGTGTGACAAGGGATACAGGTTTTCCCTTGCTAAAGCTCAGCTCTCTCTCTCTCTCTCTCTCTCTCTCTCTCTCTCTCTCTCTCTAGTAAAATATTTAGATTTTCTACTCTCCCTCACCTCTTACCACCTCAATATTGATCAGAAGAAACATCTCAAGTCCCTAAAGCCCCCTACCATTAAGGAGGAAATTCTGACCTTTCTGGGAAATGCTGGGTATCTATGCACCTGGATCCCTAACTTTGCCTTATCGGCTAAACCTCTCTATGAGGCATGCAAGGGCACTCCTTTGGAGACCAAGGACCACAGGAGACTGTCACTTCTGCCTTCCAAAGATCACAGAGGGCCTTCTTTGATACCCCCCCACCCTTGGACTCCCTAATATCAATCAACTCTTTATCCTATATAGCACAGAAAACAATTGTGTAGCCTTAGGGGTTCTCAGACAAATGAAGGGAACCACCTTTGCCCCTGAGGCTTATCTCTCCAAACAACTAGATATGAGAGTCCTGGGATGACAACCCTGCCTTTGAGCACTAGCAGGCATGGCTCTTTTAGTCCAGGAAGCCCTCAAGCTCAGCTTAGGACAGGACATCTCTGTTCTCTCCTCGCATGGTCTTAAAGATCTCCACACTTACTCCTCCCTGTCTACACTCGCTCCTTCTAAATTACAGCTTTTTACCACCACCATCCTTGAAAACCCCTTGCTCACCCTTGACTCCTGTCCTCCCCTCACCCAGGCTACGCTCCTTCCATTACCCACTCAGCTCATCCCCTCTTGCTTAGAAATGCTTCAAGAGCTCTCCTATCAGGACCCACCAGTCTCCTTGGAGCCCCTATCTGACCCAGAAATCACCTGGATTGTAGATGGAAGCTCCACACTTACTCCAGCAGGAACACTAAGTATCCCCTTCCCACATCATAGAGTCAGAACCACTCCCATCAGGCACCACCCCACAAAGGGCAGAACTCATTGCACTCACTAGAGCCCTAACCCTGGCCAAGAACAAGAGAACCAACATCTACACAGATTCTAAATACTCCTTCACATACTCCACTACCATTCTGCCATTTGTAAAGAAAGGGGTCTTCTCACTACCAAGGGTACCCCCATAACCAATGGCCCCTTCATTCTTAAATTCCTACAGGCATCCTATCTCCCTTCTAACCTGCAGTTCTACACTGCAGGGGCCATCAACGCTCTGCTCTGTTGATTCCGTATCCAGGGACAATGACTTTCCAGACCAGATAGCTCAGGAAGCTAGTGAACTACCTTTCCCTCCCCCTACTCTTCCCTTTCTTGCCCCAGCAGAGATACATCCTTCTGACTCTCCCTCACAGATTCAGTCCCTCCTCAATCAAGGAGCTGTACAAGGCCCTGATAGATGGCTCATCTTTAAGGGTAAGTACTGCTTACTGGATACTCAGGCTCTATCGTCACCTACTTACACAACCTCTTTCACATAGGCCCCAGGCCTTTAGCCAAATTTCTGGCTCCAATCCTCTTTTCCCCTCAACTATTGCCACTCCTCACTGAAATTTCTCAAGCCTGTCCCATATGTACCAAGGTTTCACCTCAAGGTGGGGCACACACACCACCCACTTTTAAGCCTCACAAACACCAGAGATCCCTACCTGGGGGGTACACTGGCGAATTGATTTCACCCACATGCCTTCATGTAAAAAGTTTAAGTATCTTCTAGTAATGGTGGATTCCTTTTCAGGCTGGGTGGAGGCACTCCCTTCCACTGGAGAGTCAACAAATACAGTCACCTCTCAACTTCTCTGTGACATTAACACTTGCTTTTGCCTCCCTTTGACCATTCAGTCAGATAATGGGCCAGCATTCATTTCTAAGATTGTCGACACCATTTCCCAGTCCCTGGGAATAGCCTGGAAGCTTCATATACCACACCAACCTCAGTTCTCAGGAAAAGTAGAACCGGCAAACTCCCTCATTAAGGACCATCTCACCAAACTCCCAAGAACTGAACTCCTCCTGGGTCCAACTTCTCCCCCTAGCCCTATCAAAAATTAGAGCTAGTCCCCGTGCCCCTTCATTTCTAAGTCCTTTTGAGCATGTATGGATGACCTTTTCTCTTGGGCAATATCCCCCTTCACTCTGCCACTCCACTACATGAATACTTTCCTGCCTTTTCCCTTGTAAGGGACTTACTTCAAAAACATGCTGATCAGTTAACACCCAACCCCCTAATGATCCCATTGTTAATACTCTCCAGCCTGGAGATTAAGTTTTTCTCTGAATCATGCCCCAACAGTGTGTACCCTTAAAGCCCCATTGGACGTGACCTCATCTGGCAATATTGTCAACTCCTACTGCAGCCAAGCTTCTCAGGCACCCAGGCTGGATCCACCTTTCCAGGCTCAAACCATCAATGTTGGTCACACCAACTGACCCACTAAAACTTAAAATCCAGAAAATCTCATCCTTGTCTTCTATAACTGAGTAATTACACAGGCTCTGATCACCACATGGTGCTTAATCTTCCTCTTTCTTTCTCTCATAACGATCTTCCTACTTCTGGCTGCCATCACACCAGAATCCTGTACTATCCCTCTCTGTGTATACAGGTTTGATATCTGGACACTAAACTTTCCTAAGGAAAGTTTCTGGACACTAAATGGCAAAAACCAGGGAAATCAGTCTTCAGAATGCCCACTTTCCTCTTGCCCATCTATTTCATTTTCCTTTGGTCTCCTTGACCCATGCACCGAGTCTAATGCAGCATATGAAAACTATATAAAGTACTGCTGTTTTACTGAGGAACAAGATAATGATGACTGCTGAGATCCTGGGGGTTGGGAAGTCTGCCCGTCTTGGTCTTGCAAGTACCACTGGTCAGGGTATGGATGGGGAGTACAACCCAAACAACTTTTCTCAAATCATGGGGAGAATATTGTTACTTTTAAAATCATGAAGCCCTCCTCCGGAAGCCCTCCTCCTGGCCTATGGATCGTGTTGTAGCTGCAGCCATTTACTCAGGCTCTTTTTACTCATCCAGAGGCAGGATAAAGTTAAAGAAACCCATCAGAGATTCTCATGTCCACATGGTTCTAGACTCCCTTAATCAGACTAGACATTGGACAATCCAGCACCTCCACCGCCTCAATTCTACACTCAAATATTCATGGGAAGTGTTAATCTTCTAACTTTCCTAAGGAAAGTTTCTTCCCTAAATGCCTCCAACTGCTTTCTCTGTGCCCCACTCCAAAACCCTTTGCTTCTCCCTCTCCTAGTTCACAACTTCTCTAACCACACCTCCACCAAGTGCTCAGCTTACTCTCTTCTCCATACTCCATTACTTCCTCTGCCCCCTGCCCTCCTTGCCCCCCGCATTTTAATCAGACTGAATGTTGGGCAGCTCGAGTTTCAGAAGCCCAGATTCAGCCACCAAAAATTTGACAGTCACGGATCAGACTTCCTTGGCCCCAGGACTGGTATTTCTCTGCTCTTCTTTGGTGTACACCTGCATTTCTGCTATCACCTTGGGCCCATGTCTTTCAGCAGTGCTTGTGCCTAGACTAATTCTCTATACTCCAGGAGAGGTCCAGGCACAACTGGAGACTCAGACAATCAGGAAGGATCCTTACCCATCCAGTGCTCCTGAGACAAATGGTCGGCCATGTTGGCAGTACCGGTAGGGATCAGCCTAGTCACGGCTGTAGCCACCACCAGTCTTGCTGCAGGTAGCCTGCAACACACACTTGTTTCAGCTCAACAGTTCCCCAAAGACATCCAACAACTTAAGACAGCTCTCCACTGCAGTAGAAGCTATGACCCAATCTATACAGGAGTTAAAACAACTCTCTCCCCTGGCTGAGGTCACCCTCCAGAAAAGGAGAGTTCTGGATTTATTAACAGCAGAAAAAGGGGGAACCTGTGTTTTTCTGGGGGAAGAATGTTGCTGCTATGTTAGTCAATCAGAGAAGGTTGAGTATAACCTCCAACATCTTAAGAAGGTAGCACAGGATCTATCTGTGCATACACTCCATGACCATCAGTCCAACGGATGGAGTTTATTTGAGCGATTATACCCATGGCTGTGCCCTCTGCTTGGACCTCTGATGACCATTGGACTTATTCTTGTAATAGCACCTTGCCTCATTTGCTGCCCTCAGGAAAGTATCCATCAACTTACCCATGCGAGATTTAATCAACTTCTCACTCTTCCTTCAGGTGACAACAAATGCCTCCTTGATCATGATGACAACACCCAAATGTAAGACATCTCACCCTCTTGCGTCATTAGCCCCCTCTTCTTTGTCCCCTATCAGCTCAAAGCATCTAGAACTGAAAACATGTACCCTATCCCTATGACACAAAAGGGCAGAATGTAAGGTTGTAGCCCACCTAAGGCAGGGACTTCAGGAGGCCAACTGAGGAAGAAGTCCCAAGGAAACAATTACCCTGGACTGCATTCCTGCAACTTGAGTAATGTTGCTACAACATCCTGTAATCATGCCTCACTGGAGACTCACTCAAGATACTTCTTCTGATAATGGTCACAGATCCCTGTTACCCTCAAGATGCTTCTATTGATACCAGCCACAGACCCACCTATAACCATTCCCCAATATCCTTGCCCCTACTTCCCTGAAAACTCACTTCCTTGTGTGCTGAGGTATAAAAGTGCCATTTGGGGTACGTTCTATCACTGGTCATCCTACATCCCAACTTAGGCAGGCCAGTCCCCACCCAATAAACCAGACTTCCTTCCCATGGGAGTCCTGACTCTCTCCTTGCAGTGGGTCTCCCCTTTACCTGAATGTAACAGTTCCCTGCATGAAGGCCTTGCCACCCAGCCCCATCATGGGCTGTGGGAGGGGGAGGGGCCCATGCTGATGGTCACCTGTGCCAGGTCCCATCCTAGGTGTGACCACAAGACTTGATGGACAATGAGGCCTGCAGGAACAGAGGGGCCTGTAGGGAAGGTTAGGCCTTTGGGACAATCCATCCAGACAGGGCTTTGAGGCTTGTGGGACAGTGAGCTCTGTAGGACAAGGAGGCCTATGTGGAGCCTGTGGGGATTTTGAAGCCTCATGGATGACAAGTTCTGCCAGGAGGGGATGGTGAGGACTGGAAAGACCAAAAGGACTGGGGACAGTGAAACCTTGGGGGACAGCCAGGGCTGCATGACTGTGAGGAATGAGGGGGATGGGCCTGTAGGATGGGGAGGCCTGAGGGAACACTGCGGCTGTTTAGGTCTGCAGCTTGCTGGATATACTGCAAACATCCAGTCAATATCAGTGCCAAATCGCCACCTGCTGATACCAAGGGTTAAAAATGGAGTTCTGTGGATCTGGTGAGGGCCTGGTCCAGCTCCAGCTCCAGCATCTGCAGCAGAGAAGGTGGGCACCTTCCCCATCCACACTAACCTGCCCCACTGGGTGACTTGGGTAGGCCTAAAGGTAGCAGGGCCCTGAGGAAGTTCAGTTCTGTGGGAGAAATTGTGGCATCCACACCAAGCAGGTGATGGCCAGTGTCAGACCTGACTGGATAAGCTGCTTGAAGAGAACGTGCTGTAACCCACTGCTGAGGAGAGCACCCACAAAGATGGAAGTAGCTCTGTGTGGAGGGGAGGGCAAAGTAGATCTGGTGGGATGTGGGTGGAGCAGAGAGATTCCTTGCCTGGAGGTCTTTCCAGTCATTCCCAGCAAGGGCTACTGGAGAGATGCTACAAGGTTACAAGGATTTCCAGTGACATAGACTGGGTAGGTTTGAGAGAAGCATTAAAATTTTATTTGTGTGTATGTGTGTCTGTGAAAATTCCCACAGATGTGCAGGTGCCTGTGGAAGACAGAAAGGGACTCGTATACCTTAGAGGTGGAGTTTCAGGTTATTGTAAATGCTGGGAACTGAACATTGCAAGGGCAGAAACTGCTTTTATCTACTGAGGTATCCATCCCTCCCACCCCATTAAACTTTTAGATTGACCATGGAGTTGTGTGTTTCTATTCATTTTGTAACAATATAATAAAATGTAACCCAACAAATTGGGATAAGGTGGATAAATGGCATTTGCTTAACCATTTAAATATAGGTAATGATTTTTTTTTTGGTCTTTTCGAGACAGAGTCTCACTGTAGCCCCAGCTGTCCTGGAACTCACTCTGTAGTCCAGGCTGGCCTTGAACTCACAAAGTTCTGCCTGCCTCTGCCTCCCAAGTGCTAGGATTACAGGCATGTGCCACCACGCCCAGCTAGGTAATGATGTTTTGAATAGGATTACAGTAGTAAAACAAACAAGAGCCAGAATGAAGAAATGGGACAATGTCTGGTGTGGTGGCACATACCTTTAGTCCCTGCACTGGGGAGCCAGTGGCAGGCAGATTTCAATGAGTTCAAGATCATCCTGCACTCTATAGTGAGTTCCAGGTCAGGTGGGACAAAAAAAGAAAGAGAAAGAAAGAAAGAAAGAAAGAAAGAAAGAAAGAAAGAAAGAAAGAAAGAAAGAAAGAAAGAGAGAAAGGAAAGAAGGAAGGAAGGGAGAAAGAAAGAAGGCAAGAATCTTTAAAGAATTCAATCAACAGCAGCAAGAAAATGAATAACTTCATACAGAACTATAAAAGAAGTTCTCACCAGGCTTGGTGTCACACCCTTTTCATCCTAGCATTTGGGAGGCAGAGGCAGGTGGATCTTTGTGAGTTCAAGGCCAGCCTGGTCTACAGAGTGAGTTCCAGGACATCTGGGGCCACAGGGAGGCCCTGTTTTAAAAAGACCAAAAAAAGAAAAAAGAAAAAGAAAAGCTATGAAAGAAGTTCACAAAAGAAGAAATAAAAATGTCTAAGTACGATTTAAAAACTGTTAAACAGCCTAACCTACAAGGAAAACACAGATTAAAACTTATATTTCATGAATCCATTTCATCACCCAACTTCACGAATGCTACATTCAAAGAATAAATAAGAACTGCAGGGACTGTGGTCATGTCTTTAATCTCAGGCACTGAAGGCAGAGGCAGGCCAAACCCCTCTGTGAGTTCAAGAACCAGCCCTGATCACATAGGAAGATTCCAGGTCAGCTGGATCTACAGAGAGATGAAATAAAATACATAAAATAAAAATGAAATACCAAAAAGAAAAAATTTTCCTGTGAGATGTGGAGATATGAGCAACTAAGGAATATTTTTCACAATGTATTGTTTTTGTAGGATTTCATATGGCATAGTATTAATACATATTTAAGGCCTCCCCTATCTTTGCCCTCTCCATAATCATCATACAGGACTTCACACAATCTGTCTTATATGGTAAAAACTATTGAGTCAAGTTTGTGCACCCAGCATATTGTACCCAGCTATATCTTGCTGTGAATACATTAACTGGGGCCTTGTCAGCCTATCTTGTGACACTCCCTTTGTCAGTCCCTTAAAGAAGATCAACTCTTCCACACCCAGCAGCAACAAGGTGCCAATATATCCTTAGCTAAGGTTGAGACCTCCTGCTGATCAAAATGGGAACTACTGTACACTTCCAGCGACAGTATAAAATAGTGCAGACAAAACTGCATCTTATCAACCTTCTAATATATTGGATCAGGTGAGTTTATATTTCTAATCTATTTCCTTTTTAATATGTAGGGGATATTAAACTAGTAATTTGAAATATTTCCAATGAATAAATACTATTTATCATTTGTCAATATAATTTGTCTGAATTTTTCTTTTAAAAGGACTGGGATAATTTTGCTATGAAAAAATACTTCAGATGAATACTATTTGTCATTTGTCAATTTGATTTCTCTGAATTTTTCTTTTGAAAGACAAAATTTTGAAGACTTGTGACAACAAAAATGTAGCTGTGCTCGCCTTTGAGAGCCATGGGCAGCTTGCCATATACAGAATCATTTGAGTCACAGGTGGTGGTATTTTTACCTCAGCTTGTAACCATGCGTGGTTCTCTGCATTGTAGCACAAGTGTCAATACAATGCATTACTCAGACTGTCGGCAGTCTTACTTACTTGAAATGAAAGTTAGTACTACATGTATTGCTTGTAAATGACATGATTGGTGTTTTTGAAATTAATACATTTAGGACATTCTTTGTTAGGAAAAGAATCTGAGAGAATCATATTAGTCTAACAATGTTTTGTCAAATTACACATATAGTACCTCTGCATAAGTCCATATTGGAAGATGAAGTTTATATATGAAGAAACAGTATCAGACAGGAGAAATCTTCCTTTGGGTCCTTGGCCAGATTCTCCCAAAATTACACAGGCTACTGTCTCACCCCTTAGTGACTCCCAGAACCTGAAGATAGGAATACTTTGGAGATTGGATTTCGAGCAATGGATTTGGATCTGACCTGGAAGCCACCAACACTGAAGGAAGGCTAGCTTTCATAGTTGTGGAGAGCACTATGCAATGCACTAAGTAAAATCATCATTCAATGGTCCAATATCAGCCTCAAGTCCAAATGTCCATGTCAATGTCCAGCACAGTACATGTCACCAGTAGAATAATGGCACTTCTATCTTGAAGGAAATCAATAGCTATTCAATTGTACCTAAAATCCACTCAGTGGGAGGAAACTCATGTGTGGTGTTCTATGAATTCTCTTATGCCTCCTAAGTTGTGAGTTCAGAATGATAAATTATAATGGGTGTTTGGAAATCTGGAATAAACAGCAGTGCATTCAATACTATTCCACAGGATAAAAAGTAGAAAGCAAAATTTTACACTGAAAGCTGGAAAGAAAATTATCAAATCATTCCCAAGGGAGAAAAATTATACACTTAACACATTGAAAGTACAGATGCTATCTGTAATGTATAAGCATGAAATTTTAACTCTTATAAATGAAGGAGGTTTCAGAGCAATATAAACATACCTTCTGAGAACATCATTTATATTACCTGAAGTTTTATTTCCATAGAAAAAGGAAATCTTTCAAATCTATTCCACTCCATCACCCATTGTATAAGATTTGCCTTGTAATTAGCTTTTGCTTCCCATAAAATGATACGAGGAAGCTGAGCTTTATGTGGGTGCCAGATCAAATTTTTAATGAACACTTAGTAAAACATTGAACAGAGCAGTTTTACTTATTTAAAAAAACATATGCAGTTTAAAACATGTTTTGAAGTATAGAATACATTACATATCAAAATGCAGATAAGAGTATTAAATAAACAATTATCTTGATATAGAAAGAGTATAGGTTCTTAAGTTCAACTTTCAAGAGAAAGGCTAAAATGTAAGTAGGATATGAGCATGTTAAATGCACTAATTTTCATGTTTAGTCATCACTTCCTTGAACATGTCTATTTTTTTGCTATATGAAGCAAAAATGAAAATATCAATGCATCATTTTTATTGTGCTATTCATCACTAATGTACTAATAGTTCAGTCTCCTCATTGCAATGAGTAAAAATTAATTTCAAATACTGAAAATTGGACTTCTTTCTTCCACTAATGTAGAAAAATGCCAGCATACCCATATCACAGTAAAATGTAATTTTAATATAAAAAATGAACCATATCTACAGCTGGGTTATAGTGAGTAACATTGCTATGGAATTTATACACTTTGTCCCTGTACCAATTTTCTGATTATTAAAAATGTGAACATTGAGCAAAAGACTTTTTTCAGAATTTTAACATTTCAAAGATTTTTCTCCAGTATGAATTCTCTTTTGCATCCTAAGTGATGAGTTCACAGTAAAGGATTTTCACATTCTGTACATTAATATGGATTCTCACCACAATGAATAGTCTAAAGTGCTCTAAAGTATGAATAATGATGAAAAAATTTTCACAGTTGTTATATTTGTAAGGTTATTTTGCAATATGAATTCCCTTATGTGTCCTTAGTAATGAGTTCTGAGTAAAAGACTTGTCGCACACTTCACATTTGCAAGCTTTTTCTCAGGTATAAATTCTCTGATGTTTTCTAAGACTTGAAAGTACGGTAAAATGCTTTTTACAGATTTCACATTTGTAAGGTTTTTCTCCAATATGAATTTTTTGGTGTCTTCGAAGATCTGAAATTTTGATAAAACACTTTTCACAGTTTTCACATTTGTAAGGTTTTTCTCCAGTATGAATTTTATGATGTTTTCTAAGATTTGAACATTCGGTAAAACACTTTTCACATATCTCACATTTGTAAGGTTTTTCTCCAGTATGAATTCTATGATGTTTTCTAAGATTTGAACTGTAGGTAAAACACTTTTCACATTTCTCACATTTGTAAGGTTTTTCTCCAGCATGAATTCGTTGATGTGCTCTAAGACTTGAAAGTAGGGTAAAATGCTTTGCACATATCTCGCATTTGTAAGGTTTTTCTCCAGTATGAATTCTATGATGTTTTCTAAGATTTGAACAGGAGGTAAAACACTTTTCACATTTCTCACATTTGTAAGGTTTTTCTCCAGCATGAATTCGTTGATGTGCTCTATGACTTGAAAGTAGGGTAAAACACTTATCACAGTGCTCACATTTGTAAGGTTTTTCTCCAGCATGAATTCTATGATGTTTTCTAAGATTTGAACAGTCGGTAAAACACTTTTCACATTTCTCACATTTGTAAGGTTTTTCTCCTGCATGAATTCTATGATGTTTTCTAAGATTTGAACAGTCGGTAAAACACTTTTCACATTTCTCACATTTGTAAGGTTTTTCTCCAGCATGAATTCGTTGATGTGCTCTAAGACTTGAAAGTAGGGTAAAACACTTATCACAGTGCTCACATTTGTAAGGTTTTTCTCCAGCATGAATTCTATGATGTTTTCTAAGATTTGAACAGTCGGTAAAACACTTTTCAC
Organism: Rhizomys pruinosus; assembly: GCA_009823505.1. Taxonomy (NCBI): domain Eukaryota; kingdom Metazoa; phylum Chordata; class Mammalia; order Rodentia; family Spalacidae; genus Rhizomys; species Rhizomys pruinosus. The sequence continues at coordinate 1,592,789 of VZQC01000426.1, forward strand.
ATTTCTCACATTTGTAAGGTTTTTCTCCAGCATGAATTCTATGATGTTTTCTAAGATTTGAACAGTCGGTAAAACACTTTTCACATTTCTCACATTTGTAAGGTTTTTCTCCAGCATGAATTCGTTGATGTGCTCTATGACTTGAACGTAGGGTAAAACATTTTTCACAGTTTTCACATTTGTAAGATTTTTCTCCAGTATGAATTCTCTGATGACTTCTAAGATGTGAAAGATCAGCAAAACACTTTTCACAGTTTTCACATTTGTAAGGTTTTTCTCCAGTATGAATTTGTTGATGAGCTCTAAGACTTGAAAGATATGTAAAACATTTTTCACAGTTTTCACATTTGTAAGGCTTTTCTCCAGTATGAATTCTATAATGTCTTGTAAGATCTGAAAGTTGGATAAAACATTTTTGACAGTTCTCATATTTGTAAGTATTTTCTGCAGTATGAATTGTATAATTTGCTCTAATACTTGAAAGTTGGGTAAAACACTTTTCACAGTTCTCACATTTGTAAAGTTTTTCTCCAGTATGAATTCTCTGATATACCCTAAGATTTGAACAGTCGGTAAAACACTTATCACAGGTTTCACATTTGTAAGGTTTTTCCCCAGCATGAACTCGTTGATGTGTTGTAAGCCTTGAAAGATAGGTAAAACCCCTTTCACAGTTTTCACATTTGTAAGGTTTTGCTCCAGCATGAATTCTTTGATGATCTCTAAGATATGAAAACTTATTAAAACATTTTTCACAGTTTTCACATTGGTAAGGATTTTCTCCAGTATGAATTATTTTATGCCTTTTATGTGTTAAGTTCTGAGAAAAGGACTTGTCATAATCCTGAGATCTGTAGGGTTTCTCTTCACTATGAATTCCATGATGTCCTCTAAGACTTGACATCTCAGTTAACTCTTTGTCACAGTCCTGATATTTGAAGATTTTCTCTTCAGTAAGAACTGTCTTACACCTTCTATTAGTTGAACTCTCCAGGCCAGTCAAATATGAAGAATGTATATCAAGTACTGAAAATAAAGGTGAGAGAGTAAAACATTCAGTAGAGAGATAGAAAAAGAAATATTCTTGAATAAAATTTATCTTTTTTTCCCTTTTTAGACAGGTTCTCTCTATAGCCCCAGCTGGCCTGGAACTCAGTCTGTAGACCAGGATGTCCTTGAACTCAGAGATGTGCCTGCATCTGCCTCCTAAGTGCTGGGATTAAAGGCATGCACCACATACCTGGCTAAAAGACGGTTATTAGCCACTAAGTGGGGGCTGGGAATTGAACCCTGGTCCTCTGCAAGAACAGTTGGTGCTCTTAACCGCTGAGCTATCTCTACAGCTCCCGAATACAATTTCTAAATGTGTTGACAATCATTCAAGTTCCCAAATCTAAAAATTAAAGGTCATTAGGAGCAAGATAAAAAATTAAAATAGGGAAATATATGCTAATATAATCTAAGCAGAAACCGTCAGAACAATAGATAAATAATTGCATATAAAATCATAAGTGACTGGCAGGTGTGGTGGCACATGCCTTCAATCCCAGCACCTAGGAGGCAGAGGCAGGCAGATATCTATGAATTCAAGGCCATCCTGGTCTACATAGAGAGCTCCAGGCCAGCTTGAATTAAAGGGAACCCTGTCATAAAGACAAATAAAATCATTAGGGACATAAAGAAAGCTAACATAAATAAGAACAGTGTATTCAATCTTCTACTGTAGGAAAAATGTGAAAAGTAGAATGGAAAAAATTATATTGAAAGGTTTAAAGGAAAATTATCAAATCAATGCCAAAGCAGAAAAAGACAATGGGATTAGTTGTCTTTTTATTTATTTATTTTTTCTTTTTGAGACAGGATCGCCCTGTAGTACCAGCTGTACTGTAACTTACTATGTAGACCAGATTGACCTTGAACTCACAGATATCCACTTGCCTCTGCCCCCCAAGTGCTAGGATTAAAGGTGTGTGCCACCATGCCTGGCTTAAGATGTCTAATCAATATATCCAATCCCAGGAAAGAAATAAGAAATAAAATTAAAAATAGGAAGTAAAGCTGTAAATTAAAATAGAGAATCAGAAAATTTAAGCATTAATATTGATGGATGGATAAATAAATATGCAAAATATTCATTATAATGAAGTCTGGACTTTAGCATTTTTATAAGAGAATTGGAAAGGCAGAGGAGGTGCCAAGTTCATGCATGAGAACAGAGGAAAAATACGAATAATAAGTGCACATGAATAGTGGACCACATCCCAGTAGGAATCAACATATTAATACTAAAATGAAGAATATAAATGCCAATAATCTAATCAAACAGAAGACTAGCAAATCATGTTCAATGCAAATCTTTTCAAACATATTGGGAAATGAATATGACCTAAAATTACCAAACAACAGGCAGAAACTGAGAATATTGAAATGTTAGATACAATTGTCAACACATTAATAAAATAAATAATAAAATATCAGGGTAAGATCATCACTGCAGATTAGTAATGTTGAAAATTTACCAGATATAAATCCATTATGCACATTTCTACAAAAGTTAGGATTCCTAATTTCATCATATAACAGCTAAGTAAAAAGAAAAGTAAGATCCATTCACATTATGAGTGGAATACTTCAGTGCATAACTCTAAAATCTAAATGTAATTTTACCAGAAAATTTAGGAAAAAAAATTCCAAGACAAATTATTTGGAATTACAATATCTACACAATATTCTTTAAGGAAGTATAAAAGAAAAACCATTGATGTCAAAACAATTACTGTCAGATTTACAGAAAAACTTGCTAGTGATGATCATGTTAGTTTACATAAAGCAAGCACTGTCAAAAACAAAAATTGTAGCAATTCTTAGTTTTTTTTTAAGAACAACCTGTGTTTATTTTTTAGTTATTTTTTATGTGTATGAATGTAGTGTCTGCATGTAGGTTGGTGCACCCGGGGCGTGTAATGTCTCAGAGCTCAGAAGAGGGCTTCGGATTCCACTGGAACTGGAGTTAAAGATGGTTCTGAGCCACCATGAGGGTGCTGGGGATTGGACCCGGGTCCTCTGCAAGAGCAGAGTGCTCTAAACCACTGAGCCATCTCTCCAGCTCCAGTTATTCTTAAAATGTGAATAAAACTACAAATAAATATAAAAAGAAAGCTGAGGATTTACGTGATTACAGAAAAAAGTTAATTGGAATGTTTCACTGGCAAAATTAAAGATGGAATTTAAAAATCCAATAATAAAGTGAAATCGTGTAACCTGCTAGAACTTCTGAAAAAGAGTCCCCATGTAGTCATCCATAAACTCTGGCTGTAAAAATTATTTCTGCTCAAGAAATATTATACTGTCCTTGAGCACTGGAGGAAAGAGTGTGACGTCTACTGTAGGGATGGACGTTTAGTTGACTCTTTATCTCAGCATTTGAGAAGATGTGGGCCTATGTGTTGTAAGTCAAAATCTACTGAAATTAGAAGATTGTCTGATGAGATTTTAGAGACACAGAGGTCTATGGATAAAAGGGTATGTTATCATGAGTCAGTTTAAAACTATAAGCATTTACCAGAATAATATTAGGTTTTATTTTTCCCTAGGGCTTATGACTTGTCCCTACATGGGTTCTTATCCTCAATCATCAAAAGAAAGCCTTAAATTTAATTTGAAAGTGGGTGGTATTTCCTTAACATTCCTGTCACCATTATAACAATGGGCATATCTTCCCAGGCCAGTCATTAACCTTGCTCACAGGGTTTATACTTAGGTAAAATCAATGATTACTTTTCAATTGTGCAAAGTAACATAGCATCTTCCAGTATTACAAAAGCTGATAACTAGGAATGTTCTCAGATCAGTATCATCTTGATTTTCCAGTGTTTCTTTGGGTCATTTATGTATTTGGTTCAGCAACACACATGGCTTACAATGAACTGGTTGAAGGTAACCAGAGCATTAGCAGTAACCTTTAATTATTTCTGGTATATGGCACCTCATAAGCCAATTGCTCTGAAAGAGAAAAATCCATTCCTAGCCCTGGGATCTTTGTTATTCAGAAGGGTCTAATGAAGGTTGCCACCCCACTTTGACAATATTTGCTGAACCATCAGGTCCAGAGGTTTGATAGACATGTCCTCTTCAGGGAAAGTGCTGAGAAGCCTCTTGTTCTCTGCACTTGGCACAGTTGAGGGGTTTTATGTTAAACATCATCTAGTCCATAATGAATCTTCTCAGGAGAAAGAAGCATTAACCTATGGACAGAACAATAGCTGACTTTTAGTGCTGCTTATCCCTTCCTATACTCCCTCCTCTGCCCTGTATTCCCTTCCTCACCCCATTTAACCATCCTAGTCTAATGGCCCAATATCCCCAATTATAACACTGAATTCATGCATCCTTCCGAAGAAACCTTCACCCACTCCCCTTCCCATGGCCATTCACTAGTTTCTTAACCACTCTGGATTTTCAAATGGATGTGTGAATATCTAAGATTTAAAAGCTAGCACCCAGCTATGAGACAGAATACTTGATATTTTTCTTTCTGCATCTCAGTTGCCTCACTCAGGATGATTCTTTCAGTTCCAGACATTTACCCGGGAATTTCAGTTAAGTTTTGATAAACATCCAGCCTGAATATTCTTTGAAGTTTTGCTAGAATTCTCTGATTTATCCTTCCCGTGCTAGATTGTTCTTCAGAGGGATTTTTTTTCTTGGTCTTTTTTGAGTGTGGATCTCCCTTCAACAGCAGTAGGGCTGGAACTCACACTGTAGACCAGGCTGGCTTTGAACTCAGAGATCAGCCTGCCTCTGTCTCCCCAGTGCAAGGATTAAAGTTATGTGCCACCACCTCCAGCTTAAAGAAGGTTCTTAGTCACTATGTGAGTGCTGGGAATCAAACCCATGTCTTCTACAAGAGGAGTCAATGCTCTTAACCACTGAATCATCTCTCCAGCCCTCAAAGTTACTTATATCTTCCACATTGTCTAGTTAAAGGAGTATATATTTTTAAAGACTGTACTTGCATTTTTCTGGATCATGCAGTATTATATTCCTTTTCATTTTTGAATTTGCTTCCTCTCTCTCATTCTCTATTGGTTACTGTGGCCAAAGATTTTTCGATCTCTTTAATCTTTTCAAAGAACCAACTTTCATAGATTCTTTGTTCATTTATGTTTTTTCTATTTCATAATTTCAGCCTTGAATTTATTTATCTCTTCCCAACTACTATCTTTTTCTCTTTTTTTTTTATTGGTTTCCCAAGCCTTTCTGGTGCTTCATTAATTAGATAATTAATTCAATTCCCAGCACCCATGTGGTGTCTAAGAACCATCTTTAAGCTGGGTGTGGTGGTACACACTTTAATCCCAGCACTCAGGAGGCAGATTGGGCAGATCTTTGTGAGCTCAAGGCCAGGTTGGTCTACATAGCCAGCTCCAGGCCAGCTGGGACTAAAGCCAGATCCTTTCCCAAACAAACAGTATTTTAAAACAAAGACCGATCGTTAAAGAAGATAGCACAAAACTCAACTCCCAATGCATAATGGACCTCAAACTTAGACTGGATTCCCTGAATCTGACAGAGGGAAATATAGGGAATATGCTTAATAGGATTGGTAGATGAGAAGACTTTCTTAATGTGACCCTCCTGGTGTAGGCATTAAGATCTCAGATATTTAGGAAAGACCTAAACCCACCAATACTGAAACAGTTCTGCAATGCGAAAGCGTACTTGATCTCCCAAGGTAGCATTACCTTGAGTCCAAAACTTGATAAGAAAATAATAACTAGAGAAAAAAAAATACATCAACTTTTCAGATGGAAAAAGATGGATAATTGTCAACAATATGCTTCAATAGGATTTCAAACATATAACTTTAGATATCATAACAAAAATATTTCCTGGCATAGATACAAAGTTAAAGTACACAAAATAGTAATGTAACATAGCACATGAATAAGACCAGAACAGTGGGAAAGATCAATTGGGGCATTTTCAGAGGTTTTTCTAGGTTTAAAAGCAAAGAATTTTGCAGAATTTTATCAATTATATACATTTTTAAAACTTGTTGATTGGTTTATCTAGCAATGCTGTAGTCAAATAAGTGTCATTTTTTTCTAATAACAGAAACAACAAACCTAAGCTATTCAGCAATTTTAAGTCAAATGGAAAAATCATGTTTCAATTAAAACAATATCTATGTACTTGCCTATTTCCTGGAGTGTGTGAGAATAGTTGAGAACATTGTAACAAACTTAAAAATCTTTTCCTTTTTTAAAACAGTTTCCTTAGAGCATTTATATAGCAAAAGAATGTAATGGTATAAATGACATCATTAGATAACTCATTATTAAGAGAAAGGACTTATTCAGCACCACAAGGAAAGAGAGAGGACAATATTATAAGTCTCAGGAATAAAGATATAAAACCTTCTTCTACAGGGAGAATAGAGTCCAGAGTAGCAAATACCAAAGAAAAGTTAACTTAGTTTAAAATATTTCCACCATTCTCTAATGCCAAATTCCCGTCAATGAAAGTGCCCTTGGATAACAACAGATTACTCCTTTATTATATCTAACTTACTCTTTTAATATTTTGAAGTATGGCTTGAACTTATGCTGTGCATCATCATATTTGAAGAATTGATACCTCCAACAGTGACTCAAGCTATATAGTTAATACATACATTACTTCATAGAAGTAGCGTTCTCTGGAAACAGCCTACTATGCAAGTTATGCTGTTAATTTCCAGAGAGAAAGTATATTGATCAGTACATTTTAACTTATTTCTAACCTGAAGCTGGGATTTTATTCCATTTCATATTTCAATACAGTCCCTCGTGTTAACCAGCATTTTATCATCCAGAATACAACTGGGAAAAATCATTTAGTGGAATGTTATTCACTGGCTACCATTTTTACAGCTTTCATTCCAGTATATAACAGTTCAACTGATTACAGAAAATGGGCAGAAACATCAAATGGAAGGTATGACATAAGAAATTTCATCTCATCAATGAAGGGAATTATAGAGTGACAGGAAGTTGTGTGAACAAGATACATCCTCCACGTGTTGCCAATGTGTGACGTATCTCACCTCTGTGATGGATAATGAAATCAGGCACAGAATAAATAAGGACATGAGCAGCATGAGAAAGCCATCATCCCCAAAATCTTAACGCGATTCACAGGAACTCAACAGAGAAATTCAAAATTTCCCAATGTCACATATCATTCTTTGAGATGGATGATACCTTAGGCCACAAAAAACGTCATAGGTATTACACAAGATCCATGTTTTATGATCCGATTTCTGACCACAGAATGTAGACATCAACGACAGAGGGAAAAACAGATGAATCCACATGTGCCATAGGGAAAGAAATATGATTTCTCACATTCTTATTTTCTTTTTTTTTTCTTATTTTCAAGGTTCTAAGTGATTATTACAGGAATCTTATTGACATTTTTTAGAAATACACAAACAATCATAAACTGTACACAGTCACAAGGAACCAGAGGCACACAGAAAATTTTAAAATGGAAACCAAATATACCAGATTTATTAATTTCAAAATACAATCAATATTCAGAAATTAAAACCTTTGTCTTGGTAAGAATGCAGAGATTAGAGATATGATATGGACAACGGAGATAATCTCTACCAAGCGGAATCAAATAAAATCATATTTGCAATCAGGTATTAATTAACACATCATTCATGTGTAATAAGGCACAAACTCATTTGCCATCCAAGTATGGAACCATCTGGAGGATATTAATGTGAATTAGAGTATATTAAGAATGTTTTCTAGTAAAACAGAACACATCAAAACCATTTTCATGCCTTTATCCACCATTATTCAGGATATCTTACTTGGGACCCTCATTCATTCACTCAAACTTACCTGGTTCTTTGAGTAATTTTTCTTCTCTCTCCACATTCCAGGACTCCTTGTTCTGTTCCAGACAGGAGACAAGGAAAGGTTTAGTTGTAAGCAGACCTGTGTATGAGAAAGAGGCAAATTACTATTGTGGGATTCTTTAGAAAGTAGTAGGACTTCTAAAACAATACTGTGTTCAGTTGACAGCACACACATAAAATGATTCCTCAGGGGTTTAGCTCAGTTGCAGAGCTCTTATCTAGCAAGCCCAAGGCCCTGAGTGTGAGCCTCAGATCCAGAAAAAAAAGGCCAGACAAATGTGCAAATTATTGCCCAACTTTTATTCTCTGAATGAATCTTTGGAATATACAAGAAATTTTCAAGTTTGCATATGTTGAGTTTCATCACTGACTTAAATTCGACCTATGGAAATGAAATTTAAGATACTGGCAACAGTAGTATGTACTCACAGGTGGCAGAAAATACAAGTCAAAATAATGAAGACGAGTAATACGTTTAACAAATGGAAATGCAAAGAAACGATAAAAATGAACATGTTTTTCTCAATCTTCACAGGTTACCAATATAAAAGCTTCTTTCTATTTAAGAATATAAAATGTACTCATGCAAATTTAACATGCTTATCATTTGCTGTCAAAGGCTGCTAAAAACCAGAATTAAATAATTCTGCATAAAATCATCTTCTCACCTACTGACACTAGATTGTTATAGTTCTCTAACATCACATCTCTGTACAAAGCCCTCTGATCAGAGCTCAGACATTCCCACTCCTCCTGGGAGAGTTCTATGGCCACATCCTTGAATGTCAATGGATCCTAAAAAGAAAAGTAAACAATGAGCTAGTGTCCATGAGAGTACCTCTGTCAAGGAAAAAAGAAGTGATTAGTAAACAAGTGTTGAAGTAGATGGAGAAACTGGACTATACAAAGGGTCAATTTTTTTTTGGTTTTTTCAAGACAGGGTCTCCCTGTAGTCCCAGCTGTCCTGGAACTCGCTCTGTAGATCAGGCTGGCCTTGAATTCACAAATATCTGCCTGCCTCTACCTCCCAAGTGCTAGGATTAAAGGTGTGCACCACCACACCCGGCTAAAAAAGGGTCATTTTTTAAATTAGTAATTATCTATAACATACTTGCAATCTCTTTAAAAAGAACAGCATTATATTGTGCAAATTAATGTGGAAACTTTGATTTTTTAGGTATAATTACCATAGAAAATTGAAACCTCAACATAGTGATACATTTTCTCACCCCATAATTATAGCATACAAAATCATCTGCACACAATTTCAGGTGTAAAGCGACAACACACTCAAACCTATTTTTAAATTTTCTCCACAGGGACATGAGGACCCAAATCCATCCTCTGTGGGAAGAAAGATTGGCATGCTTCTACTTTCACCAGCAACATCACAAACATTCTTGATATTGTAGGTCATGCATTCATTTAATTAGGGTTTGAAAAAAGAATCATTTGAGAGAATGGAAAGAGAGCTATGCTACATAGGTGGTAATATATAATGAGTTAATATTGACTATTATAACAAAAGGAAAAAGATTTTGTAAATACACTTGTTCGGCAAGAAAGTAAATTGCAACAAATTCAAAAGGAAGTATTTATGCCCCTTGCCATTGGATATATTTACCTGAAAATAAGACATCTCTTCTTCCTTCCCTCCATTTCTTCTCCAAGCAATTTTACCTATACGAATCTCACCTTTCATTTGAGGCTCTTTAATTTCACAGAAAATCCACTTCTGCCAAATTAACAAGAGAAGGAAGTGCTTTAGATAACCTGGAGACCCCACTGTTAGTTTCTGCTATTTGATCTTCAGGTCGCCTTGGCAAAAGGTTCAAGGGTTTCTACTGCAGGCATGGGAATCCAACCTAAGCAAGGCACAGCAGCACATTTTTCATCTTCTGCAAAAGATGCTGAATTCAGCTATCAATAACAGCCACTTGTGGTTGACCTACTCCTCACCTTTACCTGTGTGGAGCTGTTAAGTGAAATAGCACTTAACACACATTCAGCTTAGCTTAATAGAACCTGGGTGGGAGGCACATGTGAATGTATTTCTATAGACAGCTGAAGTTCACTTGTCATTCATGGAGAGTTTTGCTATTCCACTCATCATTTTCTAATTAAAGTATAATATTTTAAATTATTAAGTGTTCTGTCTTACTTTTTACATATATTGAATTCTGGTGTAATCAGAGTTATTAGTAGATCCACATGATAACCTTTGAACATTTTTTATGATGAGAAGTATATCTAAAGCCATCTTTTCTAATAATTTTGATATACAATATGCAAGTGGAAGAAGTATATTCACTGACAAGAGATCAATCACAAAATGAGAAATAACATTTTTTTTCTGTTGACACTTACCATATTATTCCTAGACACTGGTAACTACTGTTAATCCTTCACAAGTAAACTATCCTTTTTTTATGTTTTCCTTATGACTGAGATCATGTGTTTCACTTCCCCTACCCAAGTTAGTGTCCAGCAGATTAACCATGTTCCCAAGTATGAGAAGATTCCATGCTTTTCTATGATGGAGATGTAATTTATTCATTAGAATTAATCCTTGCATGCAACACTGTCCAAAATCTTCATCAGCACTTGTGTCTTTCAGATTACAACCATCATCCTTGAGGTAATTTAATATATCATTGTTTTATCTTGTCTTCCTGATAAATATTTCTTGGTATCACTGTTAATTTGGTCCCTATTTGTGTTTCCTATATTGGATGAAAACACTCAACAGTGAAGAAAGTACCACATAGAGACGTCCACAGGACTGCATTGCACTATGGAAGCCATTCTGTAACTGATGCTCCCTTAACCTCGCAGTTTAAAGTTGACTTGTAAGCTGTACTGGATTTTCCCAGGGATTGTGTGGGTCTGTGGGTAATAAGGACCATTGTACCTGCTACTTGGCTGGACTGGGCTTTGACACACCAGATTAGCAGACCTAGCTAGGTGATTTTGTACACACTCCAAAAGCGACTGCCCCACTGGGATGCTGTACTTCTGGTACATTGACAGAATTGCACTTTATAATGTTTATTTCACCTAGCTATGTTTTTCTTAGGGAGGGGTTATATACATATAGATATAAATTCCCAGCAGAGCACACTGTATATGAACTCAGCCAGAACGTCAAGGCTACAGACTGTCTCACAGACAAGACAATTCAGTTACAAAAGCTGTATTAGTAAATAAAAGGACCTTACATTTTCTGACAGTTGACCAAGTAGGACCTTGTGCTGTGCTCCACAACAATGTTGTGTGTACATCCTATATAATCTGGGAAAAAAGAAAAACCAAAACACTAGGTGCCTTACTAAAAGTAAACAGGTTGGTTCTGATGATTCCAGCAGTCGACTGAAAAAACCCAGAGAAATGGTGGGGTAGGATCTCCCTTCCTAAAGTGCACCATCCTAAACCTAGG
>VZQC01000426.1:1609139-1642316 GCA_009823505.1 Rhizomys pruinosus
AGCTAAGCCATTAAAGATGGACATGACCAAGACTTGTAGGTAGGGTGTTAGAGAGAAGCTTTAAACTTTTATTTGTGTGTATGTATGTCTGCGCAAAGTCCCACATATTTTCAGGTGGTTATGGAAGCCAGAAAGGGACTCAGATCACTTGGAGCTGGAGTAAAGGTGGTTGTGTGCCACCCAATGTAGATGTTGGGAAGTGAAGATAGGAAGACGGAAGGAAGGAAGGAGAAGGAAGGAAGGAAAGATGAGATAACAAAGGAAACTACTCATCAAATGATGAAGCAGCTCACAGAATGGAAAGAAAATTTCAGCACCAAGCCTTTTAGCACTGATTATTGATGAGAATATTCAAACGAATATCAACAACATCAGAAACAAGTAACTGCCCCAGAACTATAAAGGAGGTTTCTAAAAGAAAAGAAAATTGTTAGGTACACTTTAAAAGTTTAACATTCTTACCTGCAAGAGAAGGTCCAATTAAACTCCTTTCTTGATTGCATCTCACCCAACTCATAGTGGCAACCATCAAGAATACTAATACCAGCCGGGCATGGTGGTGCATGCCTTTAATCTAGCACTTGGGAAGGCAGAGGCAGGTGGATCTTTGTGGTTCAAGCCCAGCCTGGTCTCAGAGAGTGAGTTCCAGGACAGCTGGCTAAGGGAGACCTGTTCTCAAAAAAGACAAAAAAAAAAAAAAAAAAAAAAAAAAGAAGTTAGCTGGCTGTGGTGAGACACGCCTTTAATCCTGGCACTTTGGAGGCAGAGGAGGTGGATCTTGTGATTCAAGCCAGCCTGGTCTACAGAGTGAGTTCCAGGACAGCTGGGGACTACAGGGAACCCTGTTCTCAAAAAGACAAAAAAAAAAAAAAAAAAAAAGAAGTTAGCTGGCTGTGGTGACACACGCCTTTAATCCGGCACTTTGGAGGCAGAGCAGGTGGATCTCTGTGAGTTCAAGGCCAGCATGGTTATACAGAGTGGGTTCCAGGGACAGCCAGTGGTACGGGAGACTCTGTCTCAAAAAGACAAAAAAAAAAAAAAAAAAGAAGTAGAGAGTAATGTTGTGGGTTGAAAGATTTAAGCAAGAATGGGCTGGAGATGGCAGTGGTTAAGAGTGCCGACTGCTCTTGCAGAGGACCGGGTTGATACCCGCAGCACCCACTTGGCAGCTGAGAACCATCTGTAACTCCAGTTCCCAGGGAATCTGATGCCCTCTTCTGACCTCCTCGGCATTGCACGACGCGGTGCACAAATCTACATGCAGACAGTACATTCATACACATACAAAAATAAATAAAATAAAATAAAAGAATGGAGGCAGGGCACTGAGGAGATGGTTTGGTGTGAGGAAAAGATGAACAAGGATAAAGGATGAAACCCTTTGGAAAGTGAGAAATCCCCACCAGTGCAGTAGTGACTTGACTGTTGGGGAGAATAAGAAATTGCCCACTGAATAAAGAATACTACATGGGAGGTGGGGGACAACAATGCTTGAATGGAAGGTGGTTAATAAACAGCCTGGGGAGGCCAAGGCCAGGTCCAGGAGTAGAAAGTTCTCTGCTTGTTTGACTTACACTGGTCAAACAAGAAACTACTTTGCAAATAACCATGCTGGAAGCTACCCTTACACCCTAATTAGAGAAGTCTGCCTTATGATGAACAGTAGTGAAATAGAGCATGATAGCTGCAGAAAAATAGGTGATGGATATGGGCCTGGCTTAGATAAGTCACATATACCACTACCTAAAATCAGGGAATACAGCATAAGAAGGGTGAGAAGAATGCAAGGTCTGGAAGAGAGGAGGAACAGCTACAAATTCCATGGTGTAGACCCAATAGAACATTTGAAAACTTATATCATGTTTATTTTTCTGTACTGGGCCCACAGTAGACCAGCCCTATCAATAATGCAACAGGGAGGAAGTCACATGTTAAGAACCATGTCTCAAAACCTCAAAGATGCAGAGACATTAATGGTGTCTACAGGTTGAAAATTAGCATGACATATGCTAGCCAAGGGAGGGACTTGAGCAGCCATTCTCATAAGGAGATTGATTCCAGTTCTCACATGTAGTTGGCCACATCATCACTACTATTAGAAAAGGCCCAAAGAAAGAAAATAGAAAAAAATTTCCATACTACTCACAAAACCTTTCTTTATGTCAAGAACAAATCATCATTTCTCTGCATTCTGCGCACTCTTGTGTGTTTAAATATTTAGCTTTAGAATCTAAGATTGTAAGTCTCCTCTTACACTTCTACTTTTGAATAAATTAATCAACATTTATACACAGTGATTCCCATTTGCTTGCATGTGCATTTCTAAGCCTGTACATGAGAAAGCCTATGGATTACCCCAGATGCAACCTACACAGTGTATACCACTTCCTCCTGATCCGAAGCACACAAGTCCATCTTGAGGAGGAACTGACTTCAACATGGTTTTTATATTCATCCATCACTGCAGAAACATTTTCATTGTGCAGAAACATTTTCAGTATTGAATCATAAGTTCATGGAGAAAATTACCTTCACAAATGTGATCTAGGGAATACAAAATGAAGAAAGGGCTATGCTATAAGGGAAATATTCATTTGAATAATTATTCTTGAGTTATCATAAGAAAGACCAAATTTTGGGAAACAAATTCTTCTGATGACATTCTCCATAGTAAGAAGTAAAGACTTGTGAGGACTCAGTATATAACATTTCTAGATGACAAATGGACTTGCTTTCACTTGAGACTTATTCACTGGAGAACCAGTCATTTTTCCTTCTCATTCCTTTTCCAAAGTTCTCTCTCAGGACAATAATCTGCTCTAATCTCATCTTCTACCTGAGGACATGCTTTAAAAGGTGTCAGTATACCACATAGATCTAGCTGTTGCACCACAGACAAGCAGCTACTCAGAGAGCAGGAATGACCTGCATCCCTGTTTCTGTAGACTGAGATTAAAAATATGATACTTATTGAAGAGGGAAAAATGTGTTCCTCCATCCCTGTTGCATTTGTGTGCTCTGTGTGTAAGTAATAAATAATTAATATCTGTTATAGAAATAGAATTGTGAACGTCAGAGACCTGCTGCAGCAACGCAACCTAATGTGTCCTTGGAGATGAACTGTCAGAAGTTCTTATGACAGAACCTCTAAATCAACTCATTTTAAAGTGTTCTTAATTGAAAGAACTATAGATGGTTTGGTTTTAATCAGAAGGAATCATCTAAAAATAAAAGTCTATTTTCCAACCCACCCTGGGAATCAATTAGCAATCTTAAGCTGATAACTACTTGGAAAAATGTGAATCTCAGATATTTTCATGTGTGTGCAATTATATTGTGTCCAAGTCTCCCTACAAGGCTTGTGATTTGCAGTATTGGCTTGAAGCCCATAGACTGGATCCCTTAAGTGTCCTTTGAATGGAACTCTTTCTCCCCCCCCAGGCTCATTGTCAGGAGTATAAAAAATGGAAATGAACACAGAACACGTGAGCCCTTTCAACACAACTCTGATGGAATGGATAGTCAGTAAAGAATTTGACCCACCATTCCCGACTCTATATTATTGAATGTCCCTTCAAAGTTTTAAAAAGTGAAAAATGCAGTTATTGTGGAAGCTGCTTTTGTAAAATGACATTTGTATTTATATTATGTAAAGTATATTTAGCATGTGATCATCTTATAGTTATTTCATATGGAAAACTATTGTCTATTAGTGGAGAGCAAATGATACACTGGGAGGCAGACCCAAAGAATCTATAATCACTGTGAGAATCAGTCAGGTCTTAGTGTCCACACTGTATTTCTTTTTGGTTCACCNAATAGTAACAACAAAAAAATAATAATGCAGTAACGTTACAACATAATATAGACATGAATGAAAAGAAAAAACCACAATGAGTATCTCAAAAACAGGAAGAAACGTCAAAAAAAGTCAAGATCGTTCATGTCAACATTATCCAAAAGGCTAGAGATGGATGGAAAGTAACTGTAAATCATGTACGCTATATAAGCATTCAGCACACATCTAACAAGTGAGTCCACTCACTTCTCTCCCATTCAAGAAGTCTTTCCTACAGCTGTAAGACAACTGCTCTTGTCTTCTGAAATAAAATAAAACACACACAGAAGTAAAAGGAGCTAAAGTATCTCTATTTACAGAAAATATGATTCTGTATGTAAGAGACCCTAATGATTCCATTCAACAGCTCTTAAAACTGACAAACACTTTACCAATGTGGCGGGATACAGGAGTAACACAGAGAAATCACTAGCCTTTCCAAAGACCAATGCAAGAAACTGAAAAGAAAGCAAATAATCAGTACTATTTACTGAAGACACAAAGAAATATGAAGCTAACACAGCATGGGAAAGAACTGTACCACTGAAAACATTAAGATACCTAGGGAAAAAAATGAACTACAGCAGAAGACTAAAAGATTTTCTGCACTTAAGTACTGGAAGACTTAATCTTGCGAAACTGGTGATCCTAAGAAAAGCGATCTACAGATTTGATGCAATCCAATCAAAATAGGGGATTATACTCATAAATATAAAAAAAAAAAAAAAAAAAAAAAAAAAAGGGCTTGGAGAGATGGCCTAGCGGTTAGAAGAGCGCCGACCGGCTCTTACAGAGGCCCGGGTTGGATCCCCAGCAGCAACCACATGGCGGCCTGAGAACCGGTCCTGAGCTCCAATTCCAGGAGAACTCCCATTCCAGGGGAATCCGGACCCTCTTCTGACCTCCGCGGCGTTGCCACGACACGGGTGCACAGACTTGATGCAGACAGGACATTCATACACATACAGAAATAAAAAAAAAAAAAAAATTATAAAAAAAAAAATAAAAAATGTAAAAAAAAAAAAATACCAACAAAGTTGGAAAAAAATCAAAGCAAATGTGAAAAACAATAACGTACGAGTTAGCAGATACCTAATTTCAAGTTGTAATAAGTACAGAATAGTTATAGTACAAACGAGATCTATAATCCGTGGAATAGAATAAGGAACTAGATATAATTTAAAACAAAGATGCCTCATTTTTGACAAAGATTCCAGAGAATTCCAATGGTCAAAGGAAAAGTGTCTTTAACAAATGGAGGTGGGAGGGCTGGAGCGATGGCCCTAGCGGTAACAGAGCACACCGACCGCTCTAGCAGAGGAACCGGGTTCGATCCCCAGCACCCACAAATGGGCGGCCGAAAAAACCGTCTGAACTCCAATTCCAGGAGAACTCCAGTTCCAGGGAGGTCCCGACGCCCCTCTTATGACCTCCGCGGCATTTCACAACGTTACGGGCACAGACTTGAATGCAAACAATACATTCATAACATAGGAATAAATAAGAATTAAAAAAAAAAAAAACAAAAACAAATGTGAGGGGGGAAACTTGCCTATGAAAAATGCAGAAGAATGAAAGTCATGACTCACTGACCAGCAGTTACTCCTTGCTCCTGCTGTGTGTCCTCCCAGCCCAGCCTCTGTTGCTACAGCAGGAAAGACAGGAAGGGCCCACGTGACCTCTGCTCCAGGGTGGCCTGGTGGGGACCTGAAGGGATGGCTCGCTCCTTCCAGCTCCAGCAGCAGAGCTGCTTCTGCCCCGTCCCCATCAGCACTCACCTGCAGCATGGGTAGACACAGGCTGGCCAGGAGAGAGTACCAGTGATGAGGGGGTGCAGCTCTGAGGGGAAATGTGGGGGAGGACCTGGGGGTCAGCCTGACTCCTAGAGCAGGGGGAGCATGCAAGGGGGGCCTAGGTCTGAACTGTGCTGCATCCCTCTGCTCAGCACAGCACCGGCCAGTTCCACAGTAGGGCTGTGTGGATAGGAGGGGCGGGCAGAGAGGTGCCCGGCCCAGAGGCCTTGCCACCCAGCAAGGACGGCTAGGTCTGTGGGAGGATCATGCCAGCCAAGCCAGGTACCCGAGGATTCAAAATGGAGTCCGCGGATGAGAGCATGCTCCTGCTCCTGCCCCAGCCCCTACCCTGCCCCCAGCCCCGGCCCCAGCTCCTGCCCCAGCCACTAGCAAGGTGACCTAATACAAATTGCTTCATGAACTCCCCAGGTTTCCTAGACCCCAGCTCCTGCCCCAGCCCCTGCCCCAGCTCCTACCCCTGCCCAGGCTCCTGCCCGGCTCCTGCCCCAGATCCTGCCCCAGGTCCTACCCCTGCCCCGCTCCCGCCCCAGCTCCCGCAGCCGGCCCCTGCTCCGGCGCTGCCCCAGCCCCTTCCTGCCCGGCTCCCTGCCCAGGCTCCCTAGCCCAAGCCCCTGCGCCCCAGCTCCTGCGCCAGCTCCTGCCCCAGCTCCCGCTCCAGCTCCGGCAGCAGAGAAGCTTCTGCACCGACCCAATCCGCACTCACCGGCCTCACAACGCAAAGCTGCCCTGCCAAGAGGTAGCAGGCGTGAGGAAGTGCAGCTCTGCTGGGGAAATGGTGGCGTCACCGCTGAGCAGGTTGTGAAGAGTTTCTGACCTGACTTGGTAAGCAGCCTGGAACCCACTGCCGAGGAGAGCACCGCCCACGCCGGAAGTAGCACTGCGCGCAGGGGAGGGGCAAAGTAAACCTGATGACGTGGGGGCGGAGCAGAGAGAAGCCCTGTCGCAGGTCCTACCACACCCCCAGCAAGGGCTGAGGGAGAGGGCCGAGCTGAGTGTCACCAGTGCCAGGGTTCATCCTAGATGTCACCACAAGGCCTGTGGGCCATGAGGCCTGTGGACCATGAGGCCTGCGGGAACAGAGGGGCCTGTGAGATATGCAGGCCTGTGCATGGCTCAGCAGGGTGGGAAGCCTGCAGGGACTTTGAACCCAGTGGGACCATCAGGCCAACAAGGACTGGGAGGGCATGGGACAATGAGACCAATGGGACAAAGAGGCCTAGGGGAGTAAGAAGCAGGGAAGTTACAAAGACTGGGTAGGTGGTGTTTAGAACCTTTAACTTTTTTGTGTGTAGGTAATGATCACTTGTGCACGACCCACTCTGTGCAGGTGCCTGGGGAAGCCCGATAGGGACTCAGCTCCTTTAGAGATGGCATTACAGTTACAGGTGTATGTGAGCCCCCTAGTGTGGATTTGGGAATTGAATTCTGCAACCAAAGACAGTCACTGCTTTTAGCCACAGAGCTATCCATCCCTACCATACCATTAAACTTTTAGATTGGCCATGGAATTATGTGCTTCTGTTCATTTTGTAACAGTATAATAAACAACAGGGGGTGAGGGGGGCAGGAATAAAAGGCAGGGCATTTGCTTAATCCTGTAAATGTAGGTAATGATTTTTCTGAATAACTACAGTAGCAAAACATATACAACCAGAATCAAGAAATGGAACAATGCTGAGCTTGTGACACATGCCTTTAGTCCAGCAGAACAGGAGGAAGAGGAGCCATTTGCTGTGAGTTCAAGACCAGCTTAATAGTGCACATAGTGTGTTTTCCAGGCAATCCTATGGAGTACAAAGAGAACTCTGTCCTGAAAAACAAAAAAATTAAAAAAAAATACTTTTAGCAGCATAGATTTTTGATGAGAATATTCAAAGAATTCAATCAACAATAACAAGAAAACAAGGAACTGCCAACAGAACTATAAAGGAAGTTACTTCTGAAAAGAAAAAGAAATTAATATCTAGACACAGTTTAAAGACTGTTCGACATCCTAACCTACAATGAAAACGCAGATTGAAAACTTCTTTATGAGTCCATCTCACCCAAAAACCTCAAAATGGCTCCCATCAAAGAAATACCAATACGACAAGGGCATAGTGGTGTGTGCCTTCACTTCCGACACTAGGGGGGCAGAGGTAGGAGGATCTCTGTGAATTCATGAAGTCAAGGCCAGCCTTGTCTACATGAGTTCCAGGATAGCTGAGTTTCCAGAGAATGAAATAAATAAATACCAAAACAAAAAAGTCTCCTGTGAATGTTGGAGAAATGGGAAGTAGTATTGTACAATGTATATTTTTTGTGATTGCATAGGATAACATTTTAATCTATTTACAAAACCACGCCGCATCTGCCACGTTCTCCAGAAACTTCTTATAGGATTCTGTCTTATATGTTAAGATCTACTGAGTCAAATTTCTGCAATGGATTCAAATATAAGTTACCTGGAAATGAACAATGCTTGTTTGGAAAAAAGAACTTTGATCATCTACATAAGGAACAAATCAGAAGGGTTGTGTTATTGTAAAGGTAAATGTGACTATTGCTTAAATAGTTAAAACTGGGGGCTGGAGAGATGGGCCTAGGGTTAGAGACACCAACTTGCTCTTGTGCAAGGACCCGAGTTTAATCCCCAGCACCTACCCATGGTTGCAAGAGAACTGCCTCTAGTAACTCCAATCCAGGAGAACTCCTAGTTTCCACAGGGAATACGAGACCTCTTCGCTTGACCCTGCGGCATTGCACTGCACACAAGGGTGCACAAACCCTAGCAATGCAGACAGATACATTCATAACAATACAAAAATAAAAAAATTTTTAATTAAAAAAGAGAGTTATGAAAATAATCAAAAAAAAAAATATTAAAAAATGTAAATGGAATGAAGGAAAGAAGGAATTTTTATTTTGGGAAAATATTTTGATTTTTGCAGAATGTTTCATGTATAAATGAACAAATGTTACCTATATGGCAAAAGAGAGCTAATTAAATTAAATTATAGAAAACTACATCTATACAAGAGGGAAAACTATTATTTCTAATCCCCTATTGAATAAAAAGGAGACCAGTACACTATCCATTTTAGACCACTATGAGAATTAGACCACTTTTGGGAAACAATATCAAAACACTTATACCAATTATATTTCTATCTCAGTGGAATAGGATATGATATTTGGTTATGCTTATCTATTCTTTGCAAATCTTTGTATTTCCACTTTTGGAAATTTTCAAAGGGAAATCTCTGAGAATTTGATTGTCAGCTACATTCTTATTATCTTCTGTAAACCGAGCCTATTTGCGCCCTGTAATAGTCCATTTCAGCCTCTTAGGTTGCACGCCCTGACTCCTTCTTTTGTCTTTCTTTTTTTGTCTTTTCGCGACCAGGGTCTCTCTGGAGCCAGCAGCTGTCCCTGAGCTCACGCTGTAGACCAGGATGGCCTTAACTCACAAAGATCTGCCGACAAAGATCTGCCTGCCTCTGCCTCCCAAGGTGCTATGATTAAAGTTAAAGGCATGCGCCACACCACAGAATGTATCATTCGTTAACAATGAAGCCATCGAGAAACTGGCCATAGAGCAGAGGTTTACTAAAAGAAACTTAAAAACATAGGTGTAGATATGTTTTCTTCTGTTTGTATACTAAATTAATTTTTCTCTGTGAGTTGGTTTTTGCTAGGGCATTTTTTTCCCTTCTTGAAAAAACAAAAAGATGGATATGGTGGATTTGAAATGAGATTTCACTCATGTAACAATGAGGAGAATATTATAATTGGGAAAATCATTTGAAGACTCCCCTATTATTATTTTTTGTTTATCTATTGAGCATGTTACTTTAAAACATATCCAGGTATTTTTAGGAATCTCCTTCTAAGAGACATGTATTACACTAAATGAGTCCTGGTCACCTGTCTGCAGCAAAACAACCCAGGAATGTGAAGAGAGGGAGGCAGTGTAGCAAGTGTCCCAGGTAGGTTGGAATTGATTAGGTATCCCCAGGTGAGTGGTTCTAGTGCAAGGGGAACCTTGTGTTGAAAATCTTTTTCTACATTCTTCTCAATAAGAAATATTTTTTGAGAATTCCCCTAGAATAATCTCAAGTTGTATCCTATTGTAGATTTTTGAAAGACTTTTGTTATTCATTTCATTTAAATATGAATTAATACTCTCAGAAAATAAAAGTATGAGTCTGCATCGGGATAACCATGTCCCTATTTTATTTATTTTTCAATTTTTAGATCTTTCTACTAACATTAAGATCATTTGTTATCTATAGAATTTATTTATTTATTTATTATTTATTTATTTAGGTGTGTTGAAGCAGAGTCTCCTGTAGCCCCAGATGTCCGGGAACTCTCTCTGTAGATCAGGCCTGGCATGGAACTCACAGAGATGTCCGGCTCTGGCCATCCTGCGGGGATTAAAGAAGGCAGGTGTGTTGCCACCATGCCCCGCGGCGAAATTTTAATAGTTAGTGAAAATGGGGAAATTAATTTATCTAGAGTCATCCCCCCCCCACAGCAACATGTTGGAGCATTTTATAGTTCCTCCAGATTATGTATAATTTTGGAATTAATTTCTCAATTATTTTTTTGGGTGGAATATTCTGGAAGGATTTTTTTTTTTTTGAGGAGGGGTCGGCTGTCAGTGATAAGGTATCTTTGTAACACCAGTTTGCCTGGAATCTCACAGAGATCCAACTTGCATCTACCTCCTAAGTGCCAGAATTAAATGCTGTGCTACCACACCTAGAATATGATTTTTAATAGGCAATCTTAGAGACTGGAAGCATCCAGGCCATAGAGGCAAGAATTAGAAAAGAGCTCAGGAACCACAGAGTCTCTCCTCCTCTACCCCAGCACAGGATTGCCTAAGCAAGGCTCTGCCCCATCCCTCATACCCTGGGGCACAAGGATGGCCTGGAGCCCAGCACTGAACACATGACTCAGTGGTTAAGAGCCCCTGCTGCTCTTCCAAGGACAAGGGTTCAGCTTCAAGAAACAGCACAGTGGCTAACCCCTGTTCACCAGGAATACACCTGGTACACATTCATACGTGAAGGTAAATCACTCACATAAGTAAAAGTAATAAACAAGTATTAGACCTCACAGAGGTTCATTTGGGTCAGCTGGTCTGGCAGACAAGGACAATAATGAATGGCAATAATTATTTTATGACAAGAAGATTCAATTCTGGTTCTGAGGTATACAAGAATGATACTAATTAATAGTTAATACATAGTATATCTCAAAAAGTCTGGAATAGAGCAATTTTAATAATCTCATAAAACAAAGGACATACTTTTAACATTACACAATACACGCACACAATCATACATATTCTATTTGCCCTACATATATCAACATGTAAGATAGGTACAAGTAAACTCAATATTCTGTAACTTATAAAGTGTAACAGTCAGTGTGAACCTCAAAACAACATACATTACTCCTTCTGAGGTACATCTTCACCCATACTTTCCTATATCTTCACATCCACAAAACCCAGTTCTAGTGTACATTGCTTTCAAATCAATGATGGTGAACCTAAAAAAGAAATACAGATGTGGACACTAAGACCTGACTGATTCTCACAGTGATTATAGGATTCTTTGGGTCTGCCTCCCAGTGTATCATTGGCTCTCCACAATAGACAATAGTCTTCCATATGAAATAACTATAAGCATGATCACATGCTAAATAACTTTACATAATAAATAAATACAAATGTCATTTTACAAAAGCATGCTTCCACAAATAACTGCATTTTTTCACTTTTTATAAACTTTGAAGGGACATTCAATAATATAGAGTTGGGAATGGTGGGTCAAATTCTTTACTGACTATCCATTCCATCAGAGTTGTGTTGAAAGGGCTCACGTGTTCTGTGTTTGTTTCCATTTTTTATGCTCCTGACAATGAGCCTGGTGGGGAAAAAGAGTACCATTCAAAGGGCACTTAAGGGATCCAGTCTATGGGCTTCAAGCCAATACTGCAAATCACAACCCTTGTAGGGTGACTTGGACACAATATAATTGCACACACATGAAAATATCTGAGATTCACATTTTTCCAAGTAATTATCAGCTTAAGATTGCTAATTGATTCCCAGGGTGGGTTGGAAGATAGACTTTTATTTTTAGATGATTCCTTCTGATTAAAACCAAACCATCTATATTCTTTCAATTAAGAACACTTTAAAATGAGTTGATTTAGAGGTTCTGTCATAAGAACTTCTGACAGTTCATCTCCAAGGACACATTAGGTTGCGTTGCTGCAGCAGGTCTGTGACGTTCACAATTCTATTTCTATAACAGATATTAATTATTTATTATCTTGACCACAGAGCACACCAAATGCAAACAGGGATGGAGGAACACATTTTTCCCTCTTCAAATAAGTACATTATTTTTAATCTCAGCTACAACAGAAACAGGGATGTCAGGTCATTCCTGCTTTCTGAGGTAGGCTGTGTCTGTGCTGGCAACAGCTAGATCTTATGTGGTATACTGACACCTTTTAAAGCATGTCCTCAGTAGAAGATGAGATTAGAGCAGATTATTGTCCCTGAGAGAGAACTTTGAAAAGGAATGAGAGAAAATGACTGGTTCTCCATGAAAAGTCTCAAGTGAATGGCCAAGTCCATTGTCATCTAGAAATGTTATATACTGAGTCCTCACAAGTCTTTACTTCTCTACTGTGGAGAATGTCATCAGAAGAGTTTGTTTCCCAAAATTTGGTGTCTTTTCTTATGATAACTCAAGATTAATTATTCAAATGAATATTTCCCTTATAGCACAGCCCTTTCTGCATTTTGTATTCCCCAGATCACATTTGTGAAGGTAAATTTTCTCCATGAACTTATGACCTTCAATACTGAAAATGTTTCTGCACAATGCAGAAAATGTTTCTGCAGTGATGGATGAATATAAAAACCATGTTGAAGTCAGTTCCTCCTCAAGATGGACTTGTGTGCTCATGGATCAGGAGGAAGTGGATATTCACTGTGTAGGTTGCATCTGGGGTAATCCATAGGCTTTCTCATGTACCAGGCTTAGGAAAATGCACATGCAAGCACATGGGAATCACTGTGTATAACTGTTGATTAATTTATTCAAAAGTAGAAGTGTAAGAGGAGACTTACGATCTTAGATTCTAAAGCTAAATATTTAAACACACAAGAGTGCAGAATATGTCAGAGAAATGTGATTTATTCTTGACATAAAAGAAAGGTTTTGTGAGTAGATGGAAATGTGTTTTCTATTTTCTTTCTTTGGGCCTTTTCTAATAGTAGTGATGATGTGGCCAACTACATGTGAGAACTGGAATCAATCTGCCTTATGAGAATGGCTGCTCAGGTCCCTCCCTTGGCTAGCATATGTCATGCTAATTTTCATACCTGTAGACACCATAATGTCTCTGCTTCTTTGAGGTTTTGAGACATGGTCTTAACATGTGACTTCCTCCCTGTTGCGATTATTGATAGGGCTGGTCTACTGTGGGCCCAGTACAGAAAAATAAACATGATATAAGTTTTCAAATGTTCTATTGGGTCTACACCATGGAATTTGTAGCTGTTCCTCCTCTCTTCCAGACCTTGCATTCTTCTCACACCTCTTATGCTGTATTCCCTGATTCTTAGGTAGGTGGTATATGTGACTTATCTAGAGCCAGGCCCATATCCATCACCTATTTTCTGCAGCTATCATGCTCTGATTTCACTACTGTTCATCATAAAGAGACAGACTTCTCTAATTAGGGTGTAGGGTAGCTTCCAGCATGGTTATTTGCAAAGTAGTTTCTTGTTTGACCAGTGTAGTCAAACAGCAGAGATACTTTCTACTCCTGGACCTGGACCTTGGCCTCCCAGGCTGGTTTACTAACCAGCCTTCCATTCGAAGCATTGTTGTCCCCCACCTCCCATGTAGTATTCTTTATTCAGTGGGCAATTTCTTATTCTCCCCAACAGTCAAGTCACTACTGCACTGGTGGGGATTTCTCACTTGCAAAGGGTTTCATCCTTTACCCTGTTCATCTTTTCCTCACACCAGCATCTCCTCAGTGCCCTGCCTCCATTCTTTTATTTTATTTTATTTATTTTTGTATGTGTATGAATGTACTGTCTGAATGTAGATTTGTGCACCGTGTTGTGCAATGCGGAGGGAGGTCAGAAGAGGGCATCAGATTCCCCGGGAACTGGAGTTACAGATGGTTCTCAGCTGCCAAGTGGGTGCTGGGTATCAAACCCGGTTCCTCTGCAAGAGCAGTCGGCACTCTTAACCACTAGGCCATCTCTCCAGCCCATTCTTGCTTAAATCTTTCAACCCACAACATTACGCCTCTTTACTTCTTTTTTTTTGGTCTTTTTGAGACAGAGTCTCCCTGTACCACTGGCTGTCCTGGAACTCACTGTAAACCATGCTGCCTTGAACTCACAGAGATCCACCTGCCCTGCCTCCAAAGTGCTAGGATAAAGGCTGTCCCACCACAGCCAGCTAACTTCTTTTTTTTTTTTTTTTTTTTGTCTTTTTGAGACAGGGTCTCCCTGTAGCCCCAGCTGTCCTGGAACTCACTCTGTAGACCAGGCTGGGCTTGAACTCACAAAGATCCACCTGCCTCTGCCTCCCAAGTGCTAGGATTAAAGGTATGCGCCACCACGCCTGGCTGTTATTGGTATTCTTGATGGTTGCCACTGTGAGTTGGGTGAGATGCAATCAAAAAGGAGTTTCAATTGACATTTCTCCTTGCAGGTAAGAATGTTAAACTCCCTTTAAAGTGTACCTAGACAATTTTCTTTTTTCTTTTGAGAACCTCCTTTATAGTTCTGGAGGCAGTTACTTGTTTCTTGATGTTGTTGATTGAATTCTTTGAATATTCTCATCAATAATCAGTGCTAGAAGGCATTGGTGCTGAAATTTTCTCTCCCATTCTGTGAGCTGCTTCATCATTTGATGAGTAGTTTCCTTTGTTATCTCATTTCTTCCTCCTTCCTCTTCTCTTCCTTCCTTCCTTCCTTCCTCCTCCCTTCCTTCCTATCTTTCTATTCCCAACATCTACATTGGGTGGCACACAACCACCTTTACTCCAGCTCCAAGTGATCTGTTCCCTTTCTGGCTTCCATAACCACCTGAAAATATGTGGGACTTTGTGTGCTGACATGTTACCATCACCATGATCCCCGAAGGCAGCAGGCAGCTGTGCTGACATGTTACCATCACCATGACCCCCGAAGGCAGCAGGCAGCTGTGCTGACATGTTACCATCACCATGACCCCCGAAGGCAGCAGGCAGCTGTGCTGACATGTTACCATCACCATGGTCCCCATGCTTCTTCCCTCTTTCCTCCTGCTCTGTGCTGACTTCTGTTCCCTCCAGGCCTCCGCTAGAGGCCCCTGTCATATTTACTCTTAACCATCCTGTACTTGTCGTTCATAGAATTTAACAGTTGCAATCAGTGTTCATTGGTGTTCTGTTATTTAACAGTAATTTCTCTTCAGTAGGCTTGAAATCCCATAAAGGTGTGAAATTATGAGTGGGTTTTTTGTTTTGTTTTAAGATTACTCTCAGTTAATCCCAAATCAGTTATAATCCTTTGATATGTATGTTCTGCTGAAATTATAATGTTAATGAGTGAAGCAGTGTGCCTCTATGCATACATCTAAACACTCAATAGCCTGTCAGTGGTTTATTTTTTGTTTGTTTTTTTTTGGTCTTTTCAAGATAGCATCTCCCTGCAGCCCCAGATGTCCTGGAACTCACTCTGTAGACCAGGCTGGCCTTGAACTCACAAAGATCCACCTGCCTCTGCCTCCCAAGTGCTAGGATTAAAGGGGTGCGCCACCATGCCCGGCCCCTTGATATCATACTTCTTAAAAATACCATGGACTTATGTACTGCTGAGAGGAGCTTTCATAGATTTTTCCCAGTATACACATCTAAAAACCCTTTGGGATTTTGATAGGAGGAAATCGGAGATAATCTGGAGGTTGAGGTACTTTGTAGAACAGTAGATCTAGTAGGGCATGTAGACGATAAGGGTTAGGAGGGCATACAATTCTGAAATCTTCCCCTCCTTCTTAATTTACCTTTTGTGGTCATTTTCATGGGAATTGTCTTTTGCCAGAGAAGAGGATTTGTGAAAGCATTGATAACTCACCTCTACCTTGTAACCAGTGAAAAGCTAGGGCTTCTGCCAGACAGGACTCAGAGCTCCCTGTTCGCATCTGAGCTCACACCTACATGTTTATCTGTGCTGTTAAACTGGGGGCCTCTACAAGTCAGAACTTCCTTGACATGCTTGGGTTTCTTTCTTTTTTTTTTTCTTTTATAGTGTCATTCACATAGCAGATATCATTCACAATGGGTTGAAGTGATGATGAGTGAGGAATGACTCATATACAAATTTATACCAGTGATAACCCAAGAAGTTAATTCATCCTGACTCTACCCACTTTTCAAGGTTCCTCAGAGATTAGATCACTCCCAATATTTAGAAACTTTGGTGATGGATTCACTGAGGATCCTGAAGCCTATTGATTTAGCAAATAGAATGCAAACAAGTTGTACTGGTGATCCAGGGAACATCAATAGCTTAGATAAGCCTGAGGCAGCAACTTCCATTGGCTATAGCCTGGATAATTTATCTTTATATTTACCTAGTATTGATGTTAAAGAGGACAATTAGTTATTTGTTTTACAGTTTACCTTAACCCCAACCAGTTCTCTAAATTGCCTCAACTACCTTCAGTGTTTTGGGAGGAAGCTAAGGGTTTTGCTTTTTTTTTTTTTTTTTTTTTTTTTTTCTGTGCGTATTATTTAAGCATCACAAGAACCAAGTCTGACACCAAACGTCATTACCCCACCCTTTGAAAGATGTCATGTTTTCTCCAAAGAAGTGCTTGAAGGTTCTCCTTGGCAAGCACAGAGTACTATTCTTGAAGTAGTCTGCAACCATCTTGCTAAAAATCTTTTTAATCTTAGAAAGGGAAAACTATTAGTATCTAATTTAGTTGTAAAGGATGGGACAATCCAGGGACCTATATTTACTCTTGGACAGTTAGAAGAAAACTGGTCATCACAGCCTTCATGCATGCCTATCACACTTAGGTTCTCACAAATACAGTGCTCCCCACTTGGACCCAGAGCTGGGGTTCTTCCTCAGGCCTAGACTCTTCACTACCTAATGTATTCTTCCCAATTCCATGTGCATAATGGGCGCGGAATGGCTCATTGGATAAAGTTTTTGGCCTTGTAGGCATGAGACCATGACTCCTAGCTCCCAAATCCCTGTCAAAAGCCAGTATGGTTCGTCGCCTTGTGTTTAATACCAAGCTGGAAAGAAGTTTTGCGTAGATTCCGGACGCTTCTGCCCATGCCTTCCTAAACTTTCTTCTACCAAAGCTCCCAAGCTAAAGTGAGAGGTCTAGCTCAAAGAAATGTGATACGCATCCTGGAGATGTCACCAAGCATGTGACCTCTGTCCTCTCCCTCTCTCCTTCTCTCTCTTCTCGAAACACAGCACAAGCACCTGAAATAATCAGATTAAAAGAGAACTGAAAAAAATTTTGGTCTTATTGAAACAGAGTCTGTTTATCAAGCTGGCCTGGACTGCTTCTGTAAAGACCATCGCCTGACCTGAAGAGCTCTGCCTGCCTCTGCTCCAAGTGCTGGGAATGTGCACCATGCCAGGCCTTGACAAATTTCTAACTGTATATCAAAAGATTTCGCTCCTGATACCTGGTGAAATACTCGTCCCCACATATTCTTGCCAATCATGAATATTTTCTCTGATACAACTGACCTATAAGATAAACATTAGTTTCCCTGTCTTTTCAAAGAGCTGTGTAAAATCAGAACTGAAATATTTATAAGCCCCCCAACTCCATGTAAGAAAGCCCCACTTCTTTCTTTCACTCCAGTCAAAGATCAATGATTGTATGATTTCAAGTTATATCCCCAATCATGGCATATCAAGCCTTTAAATTCTCACAGTTCCTCACCTACACACCAGCTTTCATCTTGCTTTGTCATAGTGTTTCTTTTTCCCTGGAAACGTAACTTAATATTGTTCTTCTCTATCTTGATCATCCTCATTGCTCACCTGCTCCTGCTCAAACTTGTTACCATTATAACTGGATCTCAGCATAATCGGCTCATGGAAACCTGCTCTATCTGTATGGACTTGGAACTGGAGTCATTCTTTTGGCCTTGAACTTACAAAGCATAGTCTCCTGGGTGGTGCTGAGATCAGCATCTGCATTTTACTTTGATGTCATTTGTAAATATGTACTTGTAATATTAGGAATTAAGTCCACTTCTCAGCTCTCCCAATGAAAGACAAGTCCCTGATAAAGGCGACAACTATACTCTGCCTTAGCCCTCTTTTCTCAGACATGAAATGTCCAGTAAATCATCCAGCCAGGATAACAAACAGCGAACAAGAGAACCTTGAAGACTACCAAAAACAGAAAACAAAGCACCACTATGGTTTGGTCTGACTTCATCTCGTGCAAGATGACTTTCTCCCTTGAACAGTTGGCGGTATATGATGCCGAGATCAAAGCCATGAAAAATACACTTCCTTCTGAAGGGCCAAAAAAACGCAGGAAAAGTTTGCGTCTCCATGGGTAGATGCTAGATCCTAAAGAGAATAGCTGACAGACGAGCTGTGTGATGTGTAACTAGGTAGGATGACTTCGGTGCGGTCCTAACATACCGTCCTATCACCATCGCTTGCCTAGCAAGTTTTGGTCTCTCTCTTTTTCTTCTCTGTTTTCTGTCCTCTCTAACCGCTTCCTCCTCCCCCCCCCATCTCTCTCTCTCCCTCCTTGCTATCTGCTATCATCTTTTACTGCGGACATGACATCTGGGCTCCACAGACTTAGGACAAGCACACTCGTTCGCGCATAGGCAGCTTCTCTGTCGCAGGAAATTACCTTTCTAAATAATTATTTGAGAACACGTCATAAGTCCTGGGCTAGCCTTGATACTGCTAACCATGTGTCCACAGGCCTGAATTACAACCCATCAGGCCTTCTGGTATAGGCCTAGCTACGTTCGCTATTTGTTTTTACTAGATCTGATATACTTAGTTTTTTGCATCATGATATTTGATCATATTTTATTTTTGTACTAAGTTCGAAGCACACACTCCTGAATCTGAAGTATGATCTGAAATCAATCTCTCTAAATCTAAGCACCAAAGAAATTTGTCACAACCCGAGAACTTGCGATCTGCTCGAATTGCCCCCTATCAGTGCACTGGATGCATTCTTTTCCCTAATACATTAAAAGTGTAGCCCCGACTCGATATTCCGAATGGCTGTCCCTCACCTCGTCTCTATCACAGACCACATGATGATAGCTCGTGGTTCTATCTTACAGACTGACTTCATTCGCCTGTACCTACCTTCTTACCTAAATATCGATAATGCAGACCAAAAAGGCATCATCAGACTGTGTTGCCTTCCCTCGATCTGTGTATGAAATCTAAAATACCGCTCCAATTGTGTCCTTCTCAGACTTGCGTCCAGCACGTTTTACCCTCTTCCACCGGTCCAGCTCCATAGACCACTCAGGTACTTCCTTGCATCTCATTCCTACATGTAGATTCCAGGACTCGCCTGCAGAATGAATATATCCTTTTTCATTATTTATATAGCTAGTTTTAAAACCCAGTGCCCTTCTGGGACCAATACAATTGAGTAATATTGCAGGGATGGCTCCAAGGATAGAGGCATCCTAGACCACAGGAACACACACACAGTGACAAAACGATATAGAAGAACCTTATCGGTTTTAGACTAACCATTGAAGACAATAAGGTCATCATGTGAAGACAGAACATATTTTTTATTCAACTGGTTTTACAAAACCATCACAAGAGTAATTATCCATAATACCAGGGTAAGGACGTCATTAAAAATCGAAAAGAGAGTTGAAAAAATAATGAGAACCCTCAGATCGTGCTTGTTGCGGTTCACCTTTAGTTCCGCACTATTGAGACGTGAAGAGAGGCAGAGATTAGGTGGATCTCTGTGAGAATCCTGGAAAAACTTAGGATGGTTCCTCCAAACATCTAAAGTTGTCCGTCTGACCCCACAGGTGCAGCTATAATATATGCACACTGCACCTAACCACAGTTACACACACATGTTTGTGTGATCCATGGACAGTACTTTACACACACTCGTACACACTCAGAAAACAGGTGTGCATGCACATGAACACACTACACGACAAAAATAAGATTTTTTTTTTTTTGGGGGGGGGGTCTTTTTCAGAACGGGTCTCCCTGTTTAGCCCCAGCTGTTCCTGCAAAACCTCATCTGTAGACCGGCTGGCCTTGAACTTCAAGAGAATCTGCCCACCTCTGCTCCCAAGTGCTAGGATAAAGGCGTGCCACCCCCCATCCCCAGCGGAACAAAAACACAAATTTTTTAAAAATACTTTCTCATCACCTATTTCATAGAAACCAGATAGCAGAAGGGATCCAGAGGTCCAGGTGATCTCACTAGTGTCCTGTTTCCTCACCTTGACATAGACCAAATCAGTCCCAGGTTACTTTGATGGCTAACCTTCCATGGCTACGAATGTACTTTGGTCCCTATGTTTCCTCCTAAAATACCAATTTGACTGTTTGACTTTCCCATCACTGGAACTTGACTGTGAGAAAGACCAGAAGAATCTTTGACAGGGGAATGAGAGACACGCCAACCAAAGATCAATGTTCGATTCAAGCATTTCGTTCCCTGCTTTCCTGTACATCCCATTCCCTTCCCCTCTGCCTTCAAGACCAGTCGGTGTGGCCTCTGCTTCATTTTAGACTGTGGGCAATACCCTTGTTAAGCAATTATAATCATGGCACAAGACCTAATGGCATTAGGTCTTTGACTTGGTTCCAAGGTCCTACTAGGCTTACCACATTATTAACCAACCTATTATTGACCCAGGATGTACAGCACAATCCATGCTCGTTTTGCAGTGGCTTTTAATGAGCTTTCACCATGTTCTATGCTTCTCCATGCTTAAGCTTGTTTTGATTTCTTGCTTATAAAGGTGTTTCCCATTTCCTGTCAATTTGAACATAGCAGATCACATTTGGAAGGGCTATTGATTCACTAAAAACCTTCACTTGATTAAGAACACATGATTGAAACTTGGGAATATATCAAGTGCAAAATATTTACATAATGGGGATGCATAACGTGTAACCCTGGTATATTAGGCACTTTCTGTTGTTGTGATGAAACACCATGACCCAANTTGTTGGATTACCTCCACAGTATCATGGAGGCCAATTAGGGGGATCAAGACAGGCTGCGTGCTTACGGACTTCATTTGGGGGGGGCAACAATAGTTAGCAGAAGCATTTCAGTAAGGGTTTCCTTCTGCATAAAGGTTTTTTTTTTTGTTTTTGTAGTTGGTAATGTGCTTTATCATAGTCTCCTAAGTCGACCATCAAATATTTTAGGAGTGTCTTTAATGTTTAGGTAGTATACTAGCAGCATGCAATAATTACATCATAAGTTCTCAAGGAGAGGCAGTCTATTGCAAAGGACCTCCTTGCCTGCCAGTTATCATAGGCTGTTTAAAGTTAGAAGACTGATTAGCAACACTGAATACTGTAAAATGCACTTTGCTCAGCAATACTTGAGTTGATGCATTATTAGATTATCCATTTGGTGGTTACAGAAAATCCTTACTTAATGATGGTTGTTTGCCATAATAGGATATTACCGTTTTCGATCTCTAGTAATGGCTATTTAAAATGGCTAGAATGTCAATATCCTTGAGCTGGGCAAGTGCAGAGTCTTTTTATAAAGAAACATGGATTACTTGCACAAAACTGATCAAATCTGAGAGACTGTTAATGCCCTTGAAGTAGTTTTCATGGATGTGAAACAAATGGTGACATTTGAATTGTTCCATTATTATAACATTGTAATTAACTCTACTTAATTTATCAAGTCTGTTCATTGCCCCCTGAGTTAGGGAACGGGGAATTTCTCATATCGTGCGTTACACTCTTGTCGCCTGGTAGGGGGATACGTCAAAAAAAAAAAAAAACAGAGCACACGGCAGAAGCGGGGCAGGGCATGAAAGACGTTAACACCTAGTAGCACCCAGACAGGTGGATCGGTGGGAGAAGGAGGCAGCTTCAATCTACATAGCTGGTTTCAGGCCAGCTGGAGTTGTAGGGAGATACTGTCTCAAGCAACAACAACAACAACATACAGAAGTACCAACAAACAAACAAGCAAACAAAGCAAAAACCAAAGTACCTGAATTAGAACTAAACTGTTCTACATCTGTGATGTAAAATTAAGATTGCATTTTCTATATTTAGCTGCTTGCAGGGCATATCACTGATACAGATTCTCCACTTGAGTCATATAAATTAGAAAATCATCTCTCCTTTTAAGGCTGGGTATATGCAGCAAGAAGCTGGTGACGGTATTCTCCTTGCACACCGCTGCACACTTAGCATGATGTCTTCCATTACTGTCAATAAAGTATAATCCAATAAAGTAACAAAATAAAATTTTCAATTGCAAACTGATCAAGTGAAATTTGCATGTATCTTTGAGATTGGTGTTAGATGAAATCATGCTTTTACTTAATATTCAGAAAAGAGAGGGAACATTGAGTAGAAAAGTTATTTGTTTTAATATGGTTGGAAAAAGTACGCCTAATCTCAATGAGGAAAAAGGAAGTGGGTGATGGAAAGGAAGAGGAAGGAAAGGAGTAGAAACGAGAAAGAGGAGGAAGAGAGGAAGAAAAAATAGGAGGAAGAGAGGAAGAAGAGAGGAAGGAAGAGAGGAGGAAGAGGAGGGAGATGGGTGAAAAGAAAGGGAGGGGAAAGAGAATGAGAGGTGAAAAATGAATTGTATTCTGTCCAATTATCCAGAAACTACAGTTTTGTTCACGTGACTTTTAAGAATTATTATTTGTGTAAACAGGAAATCAAGAGATTGGGCCCCTTAGCCTATGAAGCTTTCACATATTTCACTGAAGTTTAAATGTGTAAAACTGTATCTTGGGAGGTAATAGTTCAGACAGTTCTCCTAGTTTGCAATTTCCTGTGATTTCAGCATCGTTTTCGCTGATCTACACAATCAGTTTAAGTAGCCAGTCTCTTAGCTCAGGCAGAATTACTGTAGTATGTATATTGGCATATGGTATAATGTATAATGTATGTACATTGGCATATTGGTATAATGTATAATGGTAGCTAAGTTCCATTAATGTTATAAACAGTTTTACTTTATATCATAGAGAATGCCCTTCCGGGCTATTTTATTTGAATAAATGCCCATCCAATGGGTAAATAATATCAAATAATAAGACTTTGTAAGAGCATGAATTCATGCCCATGGGCAAAATTAAGCTCTGCACACTTTGTCACGTAGAGTGTCCAATAGAATACTAATGCTTTTCCAAACTAATGATTTCTAACTGTGCTCACAGAAATCATGGGAGAAATTTCTCAAAAGTTCAAGGACCTTAAAATAAAACTTATTTTTGTATGTATATTAGTATAACTAATATGCATGTATATATAGTTATATTTTGATTTACATAATAAACCATTAAATAATAGGATACACATGCACAAACGACATGTACAATACATTGTGCAAGAACAAAAGTTATGGTTTAAATAGATATAAAACAATTAACATCAAAATCCCGGAGAATAGGTGTGAGAATTGTTGGTATTACTAAAGCACAGCAAATCACCACTGATTGGAAAAATACCTTTTACCATTTCTTGATGACTAGAAATTCTTACTCAGGATACTTCTTGGCAGGAAATAAGCAAGACCTGCTATAAGAGGAATGGGTCCGCTTAGAAAAACAAACACTCAAAACAATAGAAAAACAATGTAATGTCTAATTGTTTTAAGAACAAACATTTTTTTTTTTTAATTTGCTTGAAGAACAAAGAAAACAATTGGCTTTAGGGAACATTGAACATAAAATGAAATTAAATTTGTATATTATAAAAGAATAAAGTAGTTTTCAGAGAAAACCTTCACTCGTTGGACTAAAAAAAAATCACTTGGAGGGACTGCTGGGGAGAGGCTGGGAGTGCAGAACATTGCTTGCTCTTATGGAGAGCCAAGTTTGGTTTCTGGCAATCAAGGGCTACTAACTGCTGTCTGTAACTTCAGTTCCAGGGGACCTGAAGCCCACTCCTGAATTTACAGAAATAAATATAAAGGCAATGCACCACAGGGCGCCTTAGACACCTCCATGCAATAAATTAACACACAAAAATAAAAGTGTAATAATGTTTTAAATCCTTCCTTGTGCTCTGGCTGGCCTTGTTCACTGAATAACCCCCTATCTTTCTCAAACTTTGGTCTTTATGTCCCTGAACTCTCTATGGTTCTCATCAAATAACTGACTTTCTCCTGGACTGAAATCAAAACAAACATCCTGATCCAGTTTCCTCCCTGAGGCTGACGATTTTTTTTTTTTTAAGTATTCAGATCCTAGTACGTGATATGTTGTTGATAAATATGGACCTTCCCTTTCAAGGCGGATGAAAATAAATTGCTTAGGCATTTTATTTATTTGAAGAGAAAGCTGTACTCACAGTCTTTTTTACTTCCTAACATTGCTTTTCAGGTGAAAATGAGTGAGTCCTGGCTACCTGCACCTTCCTGAATCTCTGACTTGTCTATATGCACACTGCCCTAGCATTATGAACTAAAGGCTCACAAATCATGTTGTCTGTATGTATCTACTCTCAGATCCTCCTGGCGGAAAGCTTCAGTAAATGGAAACATACAATACTGTATCTGCTATAAGCTGAATAATGTCTGTGGTTTTAGCCCCCTAGTAACTTTATAGAGAAATTAGATGCTTTAATATTCTCTCTACAACTTTTCTAACATACTCAAATCTTTTAAATTTATAATAGTGTTAAATAGGTCAGCTGTTAAAAACAATTTTACAATTAAAAAAATGTGAATATCTTTAAGTATATTTTTCTTTGAACTTGTTTTAATACTTGTTGGTATTTGGCATTATTATTGTATTAATGTAGGGCTGAATGAAAAGGCCTAATTCATGTCAAATACACAAGAAAAATGCCATTATATCCGGGTGGGGTGGCGCACGACTTTAATCCTAGCACTGGAGGCAGAGGCCAGGACAGATCTCTGTGAGTTCAGGCCAGCCTGGTCTACAGAGTGAGTTTCCAGGACGGCTGAGGCCTACAGGGAGACCCCTGTCCTTGAAAAGACCAAAACAAAAAAGGCCATTAGGTTAGACTGTCCTAAGCTTAAGTACTTATTATTCACAGGTGTTAATTCAAAGGCATTTTATTTTTATAGGTAGTTTGTAAATATTAACTACAGTGATTTAAAAATGCATGAAAACTTTAAAGCGGCCGAATCCATATTTAAAATCTAACCAGAGGGATTGTGCATATTCTCTCCCGAAAAATAAAAGGTTCAAGATTGGTTAAATAATCAGATGTACGACTTTGTGGTCAACCCAGGACCACACCCGCTTTTGAATATATAACAAACATTTTAGATTACCGATACAATTCATTCAAAAATGTAATTTTCATGATATATTTTTAAAAAATTTGTTGTTCTCTGTGTCGCTGGGGATGGTGGCGGTGCGACGCCTTTAATCCTAGCACTTGGGATGCAGAGGTGGCATGATCTTGTGCAGTTCAAGGCCAGGCCGGTCTACAGAATGAGGTTTCCAGGAACCAAGCGTGGGGCTAACAGGGCAGACTACTGGTCTGAAAAAGACCCCCCCCCCAAAATGTCTTTCGCTCTTTCAACACATAAAACGAAGCAAATGTAAATAGCCCAACTCCTCTCTACAGTCTTAATTTAACAATAAAGGAAGTAAATTTTCTTTCTCCAGCTGAGTGAAGGAAGATTAGCCTTAATCCCCTTTATTGAGATAAAATTTTAAATACATGTCATTTTTATAGCACCAATGTGATTTTCCAACAATAATTGATTCAGAAAGTCACCATCAGTGATCTTTCCTCCCTGGAATTCTCACAGGTGGCCTTGAGCAGGCTGATAGTTCTTTATGATATGCATGTGCTTCTGAACCCCATCTCTGAAAGCAGAAAGCTGCTCTCAGCATGGATGCACTGTGTGCCTGAGTGGGTCTGCCATCTGTGTGATAGCGATACCTGCTGTCTACACTCTATGTGCTCCTACTCTGACTGTGGGACATCTCCCTTAACAAGCCATCAGGTCTCCATTATTGGCTGGTAAATCATGACAAGATTATTTATTTTGAGAGGATATTTCCCCCTTATCCCCTAATATTGGTGTATAGTAAGTGTGCAAAATAATTGGTTTCACACAGATATTTCCATGCACATATAATGTTCTTTGCCATAATGCTCTTTTGTCTTCTTCCTACCAAATAGTCCCTTGGCTATCATGTCTGCTATATCTTTAAATGTATCTTTCATACAGGAAAGAATACATTGAATACATTTTTTGGACTCTGGGTTATCTTGCTTGGTATGTTGAACTTCATTTTCATCCATTTGTTGATGAAATGATAGAATTTATTCTTTATGCTCAATAAACTATATATATATATAGATATAATATATATATAGATATTATATACACACACACACTTTCACCGTAGTTCTTCGGTTGATGGGCATGTAGGACTGATTCCTGGTAATCTATGGCGGTTTAGCATAGTACTATCATAAACACAGCTGATCCATGGCTTTTTGTAGATAATGCTGCTTAGACTGTACTGCTCCCTAGCCCTCCCTACACCTGGCATCCCTAGGGTCAAGTGTTAGTGCTCGTATTGAGAGTTTTGAGGATCTCCAAAGAAATATTTATAGTACTATATCAATTTACATTCTCATCAATAATCTATAAAACTCCCTCTGTCAGTCCCCTTTCCCTGCATGGTATCAACTCTTCTACAATCATGACATAAGCATTTTGCATATATGCAAACATAGTTTAGTAGTATTGTTTATACTTCTCTCATTTTCTAATTTACTTATAATTTCATATAGAAAGCTCTAATGAAGTAGTTTACCAAACTCTTAAATACAGCCATGGTATTCTAATCAAATATTGCTTTTGGCATAACGTCTATCCGTCTATACTATGTTTCAATATGCACTTTTTTCCCATATATATGATATAAATATAAACTGGGACAATAAAATCACGGAGTAGAATTTTTATGCCAATTGTCCACATTATTCAATTTTGAGTTATAAATATTTATGAAGTACTCTCCAAAATGTACCACTTTTGTCAAAAGCACAGGAGAGTGTTTATTTTTCTATCTTCTTGGTAAGATTGAATACTTAAGTATTTTCCACATGTTATAATTTGATGTCAAAATGTTATTCAATTGCCTATCTTTTCACTTTAAAAAATAGTAATGTTTATTTTATGTATAATTATATTGCCTGCATGTATGCAAGTGCACCCATGTTGGTGGACAATGCTGTAGAGTCAGAAAATAATATCCAATCCCCCAGAACTAGAGTTCTCAAATATTAAAGATTAAAACCACCATATAAATGATTAGAGTTGAATTTCCTAACAGAGAACAATCAAGTAGAGTGTCAGAGACATAGGCCTCCAGGGCCTTTTTCTCTAGTTCCTCACCTGCTCACCACACATGTCACTGGTACCGAATGTTCAGTCCCCAGTGGCCCCACAGGCCCGGCGCTGTGCTGTCATCATCTCTCTGGGTTGTTTGTTACCCACTCCCCACCCCCCACCCACTCGCCACCGAAAACCACCCCCACCCCCCAGCAACACCACCAACCCCCGACCCCCCCCCCCCAACCACCACACCAACTCCACCGCCAAACCCAAACCCCCCACACCAACCCCCCAACAAAAACCACACCCAAACCCACCCCACACCCCCACCAACCCACCCACCCCCCCCAACCCCGCCAGCACCCCCCCCCCACCAACACCCCAACCCCCCCTGAAAGCCCACCCAACCACCCACCCCGCCCACACACAAAACAACATACAACCCCCCCCCCACCCCCCCCCAACCAACACCCACCCCAACCAACAACACCCAACACCACCACCCCAACCCCCCACCCACAACCCCACACCACCGCGCCTCGACACACCCCCCCACACAACCCCACCACACCACCCCACCCCCCCCCACCGCCCCACCCCAGCCACCACCCCAACCCACCAGCCACCCCGCCCGCCCCCACAAGCGCCCAACCCGCCCACCCCCACCCACCCACCCCCGGAGAACACCCCCCACATAGACAAACCCACCCCAACCCAACCACCCACGACCCCCACCCACAAACCCCGCCGCCGACCCCACCAACCCGCCGCCACGGGGGCACCCCCCCACACCCCGCCACCACCCCCCCACCCCCCCCACACCCCACCCGAACCCCTGCAAATCACCGGCCCCGAAGCGCCCCACACCCCCGACCCCCCCCCCCACCCACCCACCGCCACACCCCAACCCCCCACACAAACCACCCCCCACCCCACACACATATGCACACATGCACATGCACGCGTGCTAGTGCGCACACACCCCCACACCCCCCCCCCCCCACGAAAAACCCCCCGCCCAACCCCAACCCCAACACCACCCACACCCCCCCCCGA
This sequence comes from Rhizomys pruinosus, assembly GCA_009823505.1. Taxonomy (NCBI): domain Eukaryota; kingdom Metazoa; phylum Chordata; class Mammalia; order Rodentia; family Spalacidae; genus Rhizomys; species Rhizomys pruinosus. The sequence continues at coordinate 1,637,432 of VZQC01000426.1, forward strand.
ACCCACACCCACCCCACCCCGCAACCCCCACCATAACACCCCACCCAACCCACACACCAACCCCAAAACCAAACCCCCCCACCCAAAACCCCCGCACAAACACACCCCCCCCACAACACAACCCACCAACCCACACCAGCCCCCCCACCCCCCAACCCCCCCTCACACCACCCACCCGCCCCAGCAGCCCCACAACAACACCGCACCCCCCCAACCACAAACCCCCACCCCCCCCACCCACACCCACCCCCCCCCCAACCCCCACCCCCCACAACCAACCCCACCCCCCCCCCCACCCCCACCCCACCCCCCCACCACCCCCCAAACCACCGCCCCCCACCACCACCGCCGCCCCCCCCCCCCCAAACCCGCACCCCCCCAACCCACCCAACACCCCCAACCAAAAATCGACCACCTCCCCCCCCCAACCCCACCACACCACACCCCCAAACCCCCCCAAAACCAGCGAAAGCCCAGCCCCCGACCCTCAAACCCAGTCCACCCACACCCCAACCCCCCCCAAAACCAACCAGCCCAGCCTCCACGCCCCCAACACCCCCATCCACCACCACCCCAACCAACACGCCAAACACCCACCCAAACACCACACACCCCCCCCACCCCCCCCAGCACCACGACACCAACCCCACGCAGCACCAACACACCCACCAACCCCCCACCCACCCCAACCCCCAACCACCAACAGCTCAATCACGCCCCCCCCCCCGACTCCCGCCCCCAACCTCCACACCCCCAACCCACCTCCGCCCCCCCCCGCACCCCCCCCCCAAGCCAACCACCACGCCGGCAACCAACCCCACCCCCCACCACCCCCCCCCCCACCGCAACCAACACCAACGAACCGAACAACCCCAACCGAAAACCAACCCAAACCCACACCCAAACCCAAACCCAAAAACAAAACAAAAAAAAAAAAAAAAAAAAAAAAAAAAAAAACCCCACACACACACACCACCCCCCCCCCCACCCCACCACCCCGGCACCCCCACCCCAACACCCAACCCCCCCACACACAAAAAAAAAAACAACCCCCCCCCCCACACACCAGCGAGCACACCACAACGCCCCACCCGGCCCACAAGACGTGCACCTTGTTGTTGTTTTTTTGTTTTGGTTTTTTTTTTTTTTTTGTTTTTTTTGTTTGGTTTTTTTTTTTTGTTTTTTTTTTGTTTTGTTGTGTTTTTTTTTTTTTGTTTTGGTTTTTGGTGTTTTTGTTTTGTGTTGTGTTTTGTTTGTTGTTTTGTGTTTGGGTTTTTATTTTTTTGTGGTGTTTTTTTGTGTTTTTGTGTTTTGTTTTTTTTTTTTTTAAAAAAAATTTTTAATATAATCAAAGCCATGTAACAACCCCCCCAAAAAACCCCCCGAGACCCCCCCCAGAACCGTCCACCCACCCCAACAACCCCAACCACCCAACGCCCACCCCACACACCGCCAAATCTTTCTACTTGCTTCATTAATTTTCATATTTGTTGTTTCTGCCTCCTCATAATCTCTCCAGACTAACACACAAACCAACTTCCTAGTAAGATGCAGTTTCCACCAGAAATGATTGTTACATAAACGGTATCACGTCAAATATCCAGGAATAGCAATCAACAAGTATCTTCTTAAGGTGATACTTTGGTCGACCCTGAGGGTGTAGATTTTTTCTAGTAGGACAAATGATCTTGCTCCAGCACGACCATATAAACTGAACTTCCACAGCCAGTGAGCCCTCGAGTCCCACTAGGAAACAGGGTAGAAATTAATGATAGGTGCTGGGGACGCGTCATTGGAGGGCAATGGTACGTGTTGGTTTAGTGTGACATAGGTCTAGCCTGGTTAGCTTTTTCGGTTCTCTTCCTTAGCTCTCAGCCTCCCTCGCTACTCCCATGCAAACATCTCTCCCTTCTGAGAATGCTTCAATCAAGTTGTTTTCCTGGCTTGCTTGAATCTGTCCTTATACTAAAATAATCTGAATTCAGTTTTAGGTAATTTTTATAAAATTTTATTTATTTATTATTTTTTTCTGTGTATGAGTGTATGTCTGCATTATAGAGTTGGTTGCAGCCCAGTGGTGACAATTGCCGATGAGGTCAAGATGGAAGGTTCGATTTTCCCTGAACGGAGTTTAAAGTTGGTTCTCAAGACCGGCCATGTGGGTGCTGGGATTTAAACCTGCAGCCTCTGCAAGAGCAGTTGGCGTCCTTAACTGCTATGCCATCTCTCTACAAGCGCCCTTAGAAAATAATTTTTAAATGATTAGGTTTTCACTGTGTACTTGTTGATTTGGTTCTTCTTCTTGCCATGTTAACCAAACAACCTCATTATAAACATCAGTCATGAGTTTAATGTTCTGGTCACCAAGGAAACCATAAAAGTCGTTTGTTTAAAATTTAAAATTTCTGTGCTTTTAAAACACAGTCATATGAGTTTAAAGTTGTTTGTGAATGTGGGCGTTTTAACAACATTAAACAAAAGTTACTAGTACAGAATCCACATAAAGCTGGACATAAAAATATACTGTGAGCTTTAACAGAGCAGAGAGGAAGGGTCTATTTCCTTCCTTCCTCCATGTTTGTTGTATAGTATCATTCAGGAGCAACAGAAATAGGAGTCAGGAAGGACAATGCATTTTCTTCATGGCACAAAGCTTTTTGGGCTTGAATATTGTGTTGTATTTTGCATAGGAAAGATGATATATTACTTCAGAGATAGATTGCTTTAATGCAGTAATCTACATATCTCTGGCATTAGGCATATAAATTGTTCTTGAGATTTATATGTTATTCAAATTAAGCAGTAAACCAGGAGCAAGTGTAGTTTGCATTTAGTAATCCTATCTGGCACAGTCCTGTTCTTCTAAGTACTGTTTACATTAATCTTACAGAAACTAATCTTTTAAGAACTCTAGTTGCATGCAAAAGTGCAAAAATGAAGTTCCCCAGACTGGGAATTTTCCATAAGGTTTACCCAATTCAGAACTGTAAAGACTCTGCAGTCTTTATGTCTTTGGCTATTCATGAAGAAATCATGTATACCTGTGATTTATCGAATGGGGGCACCTAAAGATTAAAAGTAGTTTTCTTAAAAGTATTTTATATTTTTCTTCAGCTATAAAGAAAAATAAACCAAATGAATGAAAAGTTAAAAACACATTTAAGATATTAAGAATGTAAGCCGGCGTGGTGGCATCAATTCCGCCTTTAATCCTAGCACTTGGAGGCAAGGGAAGGGGGGATCTTTGTGAGTTCAAGGGCCGCCGGGTCTACAGAGTGAGTTCCAGGGACAGCTGAGGCTACAGGGAAACCCTGTCTCCAAAAAGACCAAATAAAAATAAAAAATAAAAAATAAATAAATAGAATAAAGAATGGTAGAGTAACATTATCATTAGTTATAATTATACAAAATATAAATATCTCTTCAGCGGGGAACATAGTATGTATTAAAATATGTTTATAAAAAGAATATTACAGTATAAAATGTAATTAGTCCATGCCAATAAGTTGTAATTCAGTGATGCCAATAAGATTGTAATTCAGTCATGCCAATCCTAGTGATAGAAGGCTGGTGATAGTCCAGTTACTCAGGGGCCTAAGTTAGGGGCACCCAGTTTCAAACCCTGCCAGACTGAGCTCAAGGATAGCTTACTAAACTTCAGTGGAACTTTGGTGTCCTGAATCATAAACGACAGCAAAACAAAGGCTGGAGAGATTGTTCGAAAGCACAACTTTTTTTTTTTTTTTTTTTTTTGGTCTTTTCATGGCAAGTCTCCCTCCCTGGAGCCTCAGCTCTACTGGAACTCACTATGTAGACCAGGCTGGCCTTGACCTCACAGAGATCTCCCTGCCTCTGCCTCCCGAGTGCTAGGATTAAAGGCATGCATCCCCATGCCTGGCTTGTTTTGCACATTTTTATGGAATAGGTGCTAACACAAATTTATCTACCAGCAAGCACGAGATCTAAATGTAATCCTTAATAGTAGGATATTACTTAAGCTCCAGTTATTCAGTCATTTTTCTGTGAAGATTTTAGGTGAATTATTTTTGAGTAAATTTCCATATAATCAAAGTCAATTATTTTATACTTAAACCATACATTTAATGCCTAGTTCTAAGAATAATAGAAAGAGTACTATAGAAGAAATGAATAAATGTAGTGAAGTTTGAGATTTGGGAAGAACCAAGTGGAAATAATCCAAGAACCAGAGAGTCCTGTTGTAATCAAAGCAGGTTCTTATTAATGATGAAATCTGACATTTATAGAAAAGTGACCTAATGGCCAGGCGAGGTGGTGGGCGTGGTGGCAGGCATGGTGGTGGGCATGGTGGCGGGCTTGGTGGCGGCCGTGTGGCACAACCAGCACTCTGGAGGCAGAGGCAGGAGGATCTCTGTAAGTTCAAGGCCAGCCTGGTCTACAGAGTGAGTTCCAGGACAGCTGGGGCTACAGGGAAACCCTGTCTCCAAAAGACCAAATAAATAAATAAATAAATAAATAAATAAATAAATAAATAAAGAATGTAGATTAACATTTATATTTTATACATAAATATAAATATCTCTTCAAGGGCTTGGAACATAGTATGTATTAAAATATGTTTATAAAAATAATATTACAGTAAGATTGTAATTCAGTCATGCCAATAAGATTGTAATTCAGTGATGCCAATAAGATTGTAATTCAGTCATGCCAATCCTAGTGATAGAAGGCTGGTGATAGTCCAGTTACTCAGGGGCCTAAGTTAGGGGCACCCAGTTTCAAACCCTGCCAGACTGAGCTCAAGGATAGCTTACTAAACTTCATGGAAACTTGGTTCTGAATCATAACGACAGCAACAAAGGCTGGAGAGATTGTTCTACACACTTTTTTTTTTTTTTTTTTTTTT
>VZQC01000426.1:1643425-1659877 GCA_009823505.1 Rhizomys pruinosus
GAGAGAGAGAGAGAGAGAGAGAGAGAGAGAGAGAGAGAGTCAAATTTGTGTCCCCAGTTGCCCTTCAGTATGGGTCTATCCAGTGGAGCCTGGTTAACCTATCGGGATACTCACCTAGCAACCATGGGTCACCAATAGTTCCTCAGATCCTGGCAAGGTTTCCCAGCAACTTCCCAACATCAGTGCTGGCATTTTGTCTGAGTGTTGCATCACTTCAATTCCAGGATATCTGGTACCTGCATTCCAACCTATGAGCCTTTAGAGATAAGCCATGTTAAAACCATAGTATAAGACCAAGAAAGGGTTTCACAGCAAGGGTAGCTGTAAAGTCATGCTATGGAGGAAATTTCATAAAACTCTGCATAGTATTATGTGGATTGTGTACCATATACTTATGTTAAGAGGGAGAAGGTGGACTGAACTGAAGTTATTGTGCAAAGATATCTCTGAAAACAATGTGTCAGGGACTTCTGTTCCTGTGCTATTCCTTCTCCTTAGGACTTTCTTTTTTTTCTCTTGTGTGATTCTTCATGAACAGTTACAACTGTTAGGAGAGTCTGAATTCTTTTTTCTTTTTTTTGGATTTTTGACACAGGGTCTCCCTATAACACCAGCTGGCCTGGAACTCACTATGTAGACCAGGCTGGCCTTGAATTCACAGAGATCCTCCTGCCTCTGCCTTCTGAGTGCTAGGTTTAAAGGCATGCAGCACCATGCCTGGCTTAAAGGCAGTTCCTTAGCCACCATGCGGGTGCTGGGATTCGAACCCAGGTCCTCTGCAAGAGCAGTTGGCACTCAACTGATGAGCCATCTCTCCAGCCCTGGAGAGACTCCATTCTTATCTCTAGGATGGAGAGTTTGCTGCTGTTGAGTCAATCAGATCCCTCAGGAAGGATGGCATGCACTCATAGCCTCTGTATGCACAGGTGTTGAGGACCACTGGGATTGCAGTTGATGGAGTCACAGTGCTACCACCAGGGCACAGAATGAAGTGACAAAGAATCTAGGATGATGCCGTAAAAAGAAAAACAAGCATCAGAAATGAACATGCTTCCACTGAGGCCAAGGCTCACTGCATCTATAGCCTTCTCCCAAGGACGAATTTAACTGCTTCTGTTTCCCATGAAAGGGGATTTGATAGCTTGACTACACTGAGTGAAATTTTCTGAGATCTCTTTAAAAGACGTACACCAGAAGAATGTTAATATTTATTACAAAACATCCAAGATGAGTGTTGTTCTACTTTGCCTTCTTTAGAAACATTAAAGTGTGTTAGGAGCTGTGAAGAGATGCATTTTTCAGCAAGAAAGCATCATTTATTTACCATGCACCACTGGTTTATTATTTCTTTTATAGGAGTAATTTCATATAATGTCGCATTCCAGAGTGTAACTCCCCCCTCCCCAGTCTTCTTTCCCTTCATCTCCTCTATCACTAGTCACTCCATCTGCTGCTTCTTCATCTTTCCCCTTCATTTACTCATTATTTTCCATTTCGCAAAGGAAATCTGACTCAGGACTAGATAAATGATAGGATATATAGAGAATTATCTTCTTAAATGTATTGAATTATTTTCACATATATCTAGACCTCGACATTTTATATTACTCATTCCACAGCAAAACCATAAAGCAAAAAAAAAAATAAATAAATAAATAAAAGTCAATGGAGTGCTTGCTTTCACACCTTAAATAAAATTAACATTTATTTACTGACTCTCATTTCTTTTTATGACCATAACTCATACTAATAAAAGTCGATATAACTGGTAGACAGAAGGAGAATTTGAGTTTATAACAAGGATGATGCTTTATCATTCCCAGCAGATCTTGTGATCTGTGAAGCAGCAATTATACAAGGGTCTCAGGTGTCATGCAATTCTAAAATGAGCTTCCTAATAAAGCATCCTTATTGAGGGTATGCTGAGATGAAGCTCAGAATATCTACATGTAATTTCTTGTCAATAAGCTTATCAAGAAATGAGCCAGGATTGTTGGGGGATGACAACTGGGCAAAGTGTGGCAAGATCCCTGCTGATGGCCTCTCAGCTACCAAGTCCTGGGAAACACGGAGAAGCATGGAGGAGCCACCACCAGAGAAAAAGTGTGAAGTAAATGTGAATGCGGTAACAGATTAAAATGTTTGGGGGCTGGAGAGATGGCCTAGCGGTTAAGAGCGCCAACTGCTCTTTCAGAAGACCCAGGTTCAATCCCCAGCACCGCATGGTGACTAACCGTCTTTGGCTCCAGTTCCAGGGGAATATGACACCCTCTTCTAACCTCCGCAGCATTGCACGGCATGAGTGCACAAACCTACATGCAGACAGTACATTCATACACGTAAAAAATAAATTAAAAAAATTAAAAAAAAATGTTTGTCCACTAACCTCAGTAAGTGCCAATGTTTGGTAGCCATGCATATGAAAGAAGCGAATTTCATGATAGTACAGCCCTTTGAATATTTGGAGCTTCAAAAGCATCAGAAATTAATTAAAAAATTAATTGATGCAGTATTTCTGAAGGTCTGGACAGGATAGATTCTCATTTGTGGTTAGTCTCCAAATATCCTCAAAAACATACTTTTTTAACAAAGAAACAAGGAAAGAATTGAAGAAGAAAACATAACAAGAGCTATACATAGTAGTCTCTGTTTCTCTTTCTGCTAATTCATGGGATAGAGGAAAAGGAAAGAAGGGAGAAGGAGGTTGGCAGTAGAGAGAATGGATGAATAAAAAGGGAAGGGACTTACATAGAGGGAAGACAAGAAGGGTAGTTCACAGAGCATGGAACTGACCTTCAGGAGTATGATTTGCATTAGGGCGACATTTCATATCTTGCAAAATATAAACAAGAGCCAACTAAGGTTATAGTCTGAGGGTATTAACAGCAACCACATAAGAGTGGAAGCCATATGACAAAGTGAAATTGTCAGCCTGGGAGACTGTGTGTATGAACAGTCAAGAAATGGAGATTAGTACAAACTCAGCATATTCTGTGGTTTCTCAGTGTTACAGGACGGCTTTGTTCTGGAGGTTGTGGATCCTGTGAAGATTATTCATATGTTCAGTAAATAATACTTTAAGTATAAAGAAGAAAAAAAGTTCTACAGAAAGTATGTGGAAAAATAATGTGCTCAGCTCACAGTCTGCCTTGACTCAAGGTAGATTAGACTACTGATATGTGGTCTAGGGAAAACATACCAGCCCTGGATTAGAAGGAATGTGCTTTGATTTGTTCTTGAGCTTTAAGAAACATCATTTGTTAACTATGGATTCAAATCTAAAGGCAAGAGATGTTGAAAACTGCAGATTATCACAGAACTTCATGCTATTGTCTTATAAAAAATTAAAGACAAAGATTAAAAAAAAGAACTGGAAAAATAATTTCCTTTACATATAGTGTTGGCTCCATCACTTTGGACCTGACCTGTCATCCAGACTAAACATACAGCCAGGGCATCAAAACCTGCAACAGAAACTGAGTAATTAAACCTTTCAAGAAAATAAGACTTCTCTCTCTTCCATCTTTTTCTCCCCTACTTCATATTCTGTTGATAGCTACATTTTCTGCAAAAGACACATCCTTATCTTGGAAGTTTGCACATATCCTCACATAGTGAACACTTAACTGTCAGAGTTCTCCAGGTCTCCATACAAAACATCTGGAAGATAAAAGGCAGAGTTGGATCATCAATAAAAAATACAAAGGACGCTTTGAACACCCAGAGTTTATGCCATGTTGTAGCCTAGGAACGCTATAATATATGTTGTAAGCTACAAAATGTAAATAAGCAAGAGCTATGTAAGGATAGTCTGAGAAATTCTTTAGTTTCTTATTTTACAAAGGAAAATCAATGAGTATTTGCCCTTTTCTCACTCATTGCTTTGTTGTAGATAAATTTTAATTTTAAATTTTATTTACTTTAAAAATTTTAATGAATTTTTATATATTTTAATGCAATATTTGTTAATTATTAAAATTAATTATTAAATTTATTATTTTATTTTTCTGTCTTTTTTGAGACAGGGTGTCCCTGTAGCTCTGGTTGTCCTGGAACTTACTCTGTAGATTAGGCTGGCCTTGAACTCACAGAGATCCATGTGCCTCTGCCTCCCAGGTGCTAGGATTAAAGGTGTGCACCACCACACCAGGATAAATTTATTATTTTATGAGTGTTATGCCTTCCTGTGTGTAAATGCACCCATGTTGTGCAGTGCCTGCAAAGGACAGAAGAGGGTGTCAGATCCTCTGAAACTGGAGTCCCAGACTGTTGTTAGCTGCCATGTGGGGGCTGGGAATTCAACCTGGGTCCTCTACAAGAGCACCCAGTACTCTGAACTGCTGAGCCATCACTCCACTCCCAGACTTTTATACAATATAATTTGCTGTTCTTTAACTCCTGTCCCCTATCCACACATTTCCTGAGTCCCCTTGACCAAATTAATCCCTCCATTATATAGCTAATAAGGCCTGTAGAGTTTAATCTGTGCCCCCAAATGTCCTTCACTGTAGGTCTATCCATTAAACCCTAATTAATCCAGCAAAAGTTTCATCCTTGAAAAAGACTGTCTCCGTAACTCCCAGCAGCCATCTGTTCCCACAATGTCCTTAGGTTGGGTTGGGATTTTTTTCTTTTTGTCTTTTTGAGACAGGGTCTCCCTTTAGTCCCAGCTTGCCTGGAGGTCACTATGGAGACCAGGCAGGCCTTGAACTCACAAGGATCCATCTGCTTCTGCCTCCCAAGTGCTAGGATTAAAGGCATAGGCCACCATGCCCAGCACGTTAGGATTTTTTTTAACTCCTTCCCCATGACTAAGCTGGGATTTCACCTTGTTTGAGCTGGAGTAAGACATGTCCATGTTGTTACCAATGCTGTGAGTTCATATAGGTAACTGAGCAGCAGTCTAGAAAACTATTTTCTTACAGATATCCACTTCCACTGGCTCTTACAATCTCCCTCCCCCTTGTTCTGCAATGATCCCTGAGCCTTGGAAGAAGGAAGTTTGACATAGGCATCTTCTTCAGGGATATTCACTTTGCAGCCTCTTGTTCACTGCCCATTGGCCAGTTGTGGGTTTCTGCATTTATCACCATCTACTGCATAAATGTATTAATCTATGGGCATAACAGCAAGTCATTGGGAGTCAGCTTAATACTATAAATATTTACTAGGAAACTAGTATTAGGATCTCCACTATACCTGTGACCTGTCTAGTCTCAGGTCACTAAATCTGATATCAGTGTCAGATATGAGCTCCATCTTGTGAAACAAAATATTAACACAATTAAAGAGTGGTTGGTTAGTTTCATAATATTCATGCCACTATTGCACCAGAGGGCATATCATTACTGGCATTTTATGGGTATGAGTGTTTTGTCTACATGTATGTAAGTGTACACATGTCATGCAATGTCCACCAAGGCCAGATGAAAGCATCAGTTCCATTGCAACTGGAGATATGAATGGTTGTTAGTCACTACAGGGATGTGAGAAACCAAGTCCAGATCCTGTACAGGAGCAGCCAATATTCATAATTGCTGAGCCATCTCTGCAGCCCTCCCTTGGTGAATTTAAAAGAATTAGAATATGCTTAAATTATGTACACAATGGAGTTCTATGCAGCAGTAAAGAAAGACAACATCGTGAACTTTGCAGGTAAATGGATGGAGCTAGAAGATATTATATTAAGTGAAGTAACACAGTCCCAGATAAACAAACGATGAATGGTATCCCTCATCTGTGGATGCTAGCGCCAATAACCCAGTTGTAAATATTTCTTGTGAAGAGGGATTCATATTAAAAGAACAACGACAGAAAGACTGCATCAGAAAACTGACTGAAATGGTGAATCAGGAGGGGTGGGAGGGGCGGGAGAGGGACACAGGTCTATATTCAATTAATGTATATTTAATTGTCCTGAGTTCAACAAGTATCCAGTTTTGCCCAGACTCTGTCTACAAGTGTTTTAGGACTTAATAAAAGTAAATATGTGTATATTAAACAACATTGGTTTAAAGGTTTTGATAAAAACGGTAATGCATCTGAGTTAATTGGAAATATAAATTGTTGTTGTCCACATTTGTTTTACTTAAACTCTGTATAACAATAACTTTGGGATTGGCACATACAAATGTTCTCTATAATTTTTCTGTTGTACAGTATAATCTTGTAACATTCTTTTTTACCTGCAGGATGATTTAACTTAAGGAATTAAATTTTCTTCCCAAGTTAACGACATACAGTCACCCAAAACAGCATGGGTGAATTTGATGAAATCTGTGCCTTGATTCCTGCCTATAGGTATGTGTACTACAACTGCCTTTTTGAGACTCATGGGTCAAAAAACAAAAACCTAAAATAAAAAGGGGGGATAAAGATATATGTGAAACCTTTTTGTCAAAAACTTTGCAATTTAAATCTTAAAACTACAGGAAAAGATTTGTATGCTCCCACAGGTTAAAATGTCACCAACTTAATGGCTGAGAAAGAAAAGATACAGCTTTGCATTGTGTAGGACGTACCAGGAAGTGCCAGCAGAAAGGTTGGCCTGTCTGAATATTGAAGGGAAGAAAAGCCTCAGACTGCTACAGACATCAAACCCCTCTGTGGATCCTACTTGTAACAACTGTTTATAATGAGTCCTAACGAAACTTACCTTCTAGGTGACACAAAGTTTTAACATGAGAGACTTTCTTACCTCCCCTTCATAGAACAAGGAGGAATATGATGATGATGAGGTCGTTCCCTAACTGTAAATTGGAGTAAACTCTTATAGAGGATTGAAAGGTTATTCCTGGACAAACTGTCAGCCCATGAAAGGAAACAGCCAGAATTGACCAGAGTCCAAACAACAGCTCCAGAGAAAGTAGATTGTTTTGCTTCTCGTCCACCTGTGCCCATTTTCTAAAGCCTAGGGAACAATCTGCGGAAGAGGGGGCATGGTAGAATGTAAGGGCTGCAATTGGGGTGAATGGTGAAACTACAGAAATATAGACTGAACACTTATTTGATCAATTTGATTGTACATACAAGCCCCTCCAGCTGGATGGTGGGACCCTTGGGCTGTGTGGGTTTGGGCACAACTGCTTGCAAATTGGTTTTACATGAAGGATGTTTGTACTCATAAATCATTACTTATTGTTAAAAAATGAAAAAAAAAGAAGTAATAGGAAAAAAAGACTATGCTTAAGTTGTAAAGAAGAAATTTTGGTCAACTGATTTACTAACTTTCCCAGAAGGTGGAGTGACACAGGCTTTTCTATTGCTTATCCCATGTTTCAGCTTCTCATCAGAAAACATTTATTCTTTACATTGGACTAAGAATTGTCTTGGAGAATCAGCATGAAAAAAGTTTCCCATCACATTCTCTTCAAATCAAAGAATGTAGCTAGAGGCTATAAAATAACTCCCATTCACTTGCAAGCAAACCTGTCATTAATCCAGTAATTATTTGCATTGAGTTAGTCAACCTTCTTATCATTAAAGAACATATTTCATGGTATTTCCTAACTAATTAGAGAAAACTATCAGCTGACATTAGCTGCCTATTTCTATTCCCTGAATACATTTTTTAGACAGATAAATTCATTTGTGCTTTACGAATGAGTTTATGTGATTATTAACTTTTTTGTTATAGTATTCACATTGATTAATTTCCAAAAGGAAATAACTTTGACATCTTGTGAATCACCCATCTGGCTTAGTGATAAATGAGTCTTAGCAATGGGGAATAAGTGTAGAAGAACTATAGGAACCTATCAGGCAAGCTTTGTCTTCCTTTTGACCCTTTTAACCATAATTCCTTTCTATTCCCCCTAATTAGCTCTTAGGCAACTAATCTTTGATTTCCTTTTTTAAATTGTATTCTTTATATGGACATTTTGTATATTTCATACATAATTTTTCAGTCCAATTTGGGTACATTTCCCTCTCCCTGCCCCTCCCCCCTTCCCAGTTTATGCATTCTACCATACATGTCTTACATCTTTCTCTCCTTCTCCCAAGGATTTTTTTCTTCAGAGGCATGTTGTTTTGAGCAGAATTTAACTGTATTAGTCAGTTCTTTGATCCAGTCCTTATGTTGTTGTTGTTGTTCCCTCCCCTTTATATCAATCCAAATTATGCCTCAAACAATACTCATGTATCAAAATTATGACCTTTGGGAATAATCTGTATATTAATTCCAAAATATGTTTGGGGGTTCACTTTTATCCTTTTAATTTTATATTACTCTAGAATATGAAGATATTTCTTCCACCCCTATATGGCAATTACAATGTCTGAATATAAGTGGTAGGTCAATTCTAGAGCCCTTTAAGAGATTAATATTATAAGAGCACAGTTGCTTTCATATACAAAGAAATATAATAATAAAGTTTCTCAGTTTGCCTACCAACTGGGGATCTGGTGTATGAGGGAAACCATTTGCCCTTTTTTTATTCCCCTGGGACTCTGTTACTTCACTTAGCATAATGACTTTTAGTTCCATCCATTTACTTGCAAAATTCATGATGTCATCTTTCTTTACAGGTATGTAGAACTCCATTGAGTAAATGTACCACATTTTTGTTAGCAAGTCGTCAGTTGAGGGGTATTTGGGTAGGTTCCAGCTCCTCACTATTGTGAAGAGAGCTGCAATAAACATAGCTGTGCATGTATGTTTGCAGTAGGATGAGTCTTGTGGGTATAAACCCAGGAGGGGTATGACTGGGTCAGGTGGCAGGCTGATTTCTTAATTTTGAATTGTTTGAAATTAGTTGAAATAAGATTATAAGCTAAGGAACCAGGAGAGTTCTCACTGAGCTTCACTTTATGATATTAGAGTTTGGAGAGGAAAGCAGTAGAATCATAAAGAAATAGGGAAGTTCCTGGTAAGTTAACTGAATTCAACAAATAAATGACATATTGAAATAAAAATGAATATGAGTAAAAAGAATATCATTGTTGCAACAAGTTTTGTAATTGTGTGAATTACTCATCTAATAATATTAAATCCACTTCTTCAGAGGTAAATATTATATTAATTCAATGTGAATTTCATTTTCTTTCTTTCACTTATTTTTCCTATAATTTAAATCACAACAAATATATAAACATTACAATATTAGAAAATTCTTGCACCAGCTACTTTTTCTAGCCTCAAATAATCTATATCTAAGGAATATATTTCAGGTTAATTTCTTTTCATCCAGTCTATTTGGAAAAGTCCATTTTCTTCTTATAACAAATGCAGATAAATCTTCCAGTCATTGCAATTCATTGTGTGGCAGCTTAAACATACATAGTCAATACTTCAAAGAAGACTGCAAAATACTGCAAAACAAGTTGTCATATCATCAAACATGGAGATAAAGTCAAAATTCATAGTAGAACAGGTGGAGGTGTGTGTGGTGTGTGTGTGTGTGTGTGTGTGTGTGTGTGTATTATTCAGGGTCAGGGTTCTCTAAAGAAACAGAATCAATAGAACATATATATATATATTGCTGATGGATTCTGGTAGATCTTCCCATCTCAGTCCATGCTGGGATCCAAAGAGCAGCAGCAAGAAAAACTCACCAGTGACAGAGAAGGCAAGCAGCAGGAAAAAAGGGACCAGCTCCCTCTGCCATGGCCTTCTATAGTGGCTGCTGGCAGAAGGTAATGTCCACATTTAGGGTGGGCCATCCAGCTTGAGCTAATCCAATCTGAAGATCTCTTTTTCATATTTGTTCATCCCTAATCAGTCAAATTGGCACCCAGGATTAACCATCACAACGTGTGTGTGTGTGTGTGTGTGTGTGTGTGTGTGTGTGTGTGTGTGTACTTCAACCTCAGTTGTCCTGGGAAGGGCCACAGCCTGCATTTACAACAGTGAGCAAGTTCAATCTACCACTGTGTGGTAAGCATCATTGTAAGAAGGTTCTGTTGGCAGAAAATAGCTTGTTTTCACCACCAAATGTCTAGGGTCAGAAATAAAAGAATATGCCAGGGGATCAAAGGATCAAATGCAAATCTTGGACTACTAGTCACTACAAAATAAAGATATGAGGAGGAAACTAGCCCTGTGGTACAGTGGGATAAGCAAGGACTCCCAAAAGGGAGACCAAGATCAGTTTTTTTTTTTTTTTGACCACTTACCATCTGTGAAGTTCTTAGCAGATTACTTACAATGAGTAGATAATTTTGTCCTCTGTGAAACTGAGATAAGGATAATCCAGATTGCTGAGATAAAAAGTTAGATAGATTTCTCCCTTTCCTTGGTTGACATCTACACTGCTTAGCTAATTAGAGTCTCCTCATGATGTCCTTATCCATGCCTTGGGCCTAAGCAACCTCATGCTCCTTCTGCTTGACATCTCATGACTAGACTGATAAGTCAGACAGTGCACTGCATCTTGATTCCCCTGTACCCTGACTAGGTATATTCTCATTGCTCCAGGGCCCACAACTATTATGCTTAGCTAGTTAGACCCTACTCATAACATCCATCCCACATTGGACCTCTGTCCCTTTCTACTACTCTAGTCTAGCTTTTCTACTACATCTCTACTAGACTTTTAAACCATATATTGCCTACTGATTGATCACCCTGCTCCAAGACCAGCTCCATTCACCCTGCCCAGGGATCATGTCTACTTTCCTCAGCTAATTAGACTATTACCATGCTGTCCCAATCTTTGCCTTGTACCTAGGCTCCCTCTTGCTAATCCTCCCCTAGACCTCCCAAATCACCTGCCAGGACCTGGCCAGCAGATCCCCATAGGCTTGAATTGGATCTGGGCTCCCCCACCCTGCTGGAGAGCTCTTGATTAGCTGACTTGGAAATATTTTGTCCCATCAATAAATAATCAAAAATGAGAACTTGAAGCACATACCAACTATGTATTCATATCAGATCAATCAGAAAGCAGCCAAGCCCATATGCCTAGTCAGAATGCAAAAACACAAATAA
Source organism: Rhizomys pruinosus (assembly GCA_009823505.1). Classification (NCBI taxonomy): domain Eukaryota; kingdom Metazoa; phylum Chordata; class Mammalia; order Rodentia; family Spalacidae; genus Rhizomys; species Rhizomys pruinosus. The sequence goes on from VZQC01000426.1 coordinate 1,654,356, forward strand.
AATGAGAAACCAAGGTAATATGTTCTCACAAAACCCACCAGTCCTACAGAAGTACACTACAATGAGAACTACCCAGAGGAATTCCAGAACACAAAATTTAAAAAAAGAAACCATAAACAATCAAATAATTCAATTATTTTGAAAGAACATATAAACGAAAAGCTCAAATTACTCAAATAGGATAGAAATGAACTCCTGACTGAAGTTCATGAAAATACAAATACATGGCTGAATGAAATGACAAAGATAATTCAGTACTTAAAAAGTAAATTCACAGGGCTGGAGAGATGGCCTAGCGGTTAAGAGCGCCAACCGCTCTTGCAGAGGACCCGGGTTCGATCCCCAGCACCCACATGGCGGCCGAAAGCCGTCTGAAACTCCAATTCCAGGAGAACTCCAGTTCCAGGGAGTCCGACACCCTCTTCTGACCTCCGTGGTATTGCACGTCACCGGTGCACAAACTTGCATGCAGACAATACATTCATACACATACGGAAATAAATAAAATTAAAAAAAAAGTAAATTCACAAGAGAGAAATATAGAAGAAAACTCAATAAGCCTATTTTAAATGGGAGGCGAAAGACTTACAAGCACAAGGAATGAAATGGAAAACAGAAATCAAGACTGAATGACAAAGTTAAATAATTGGACTATTCATGAAAAAAATATGAAAATGATAAAAACATAGGTAAGAAATATTTAGAAAATTGAAAAAGCATATAAAGACCAAATCTATTAATGATAAACATAGAAGATAAGAATCTCATGGAAATGGCACTAATGAGATTTTTCAACAGGGTTATAGAAGAAAACTTCCTTGAGTTAAGGAAAAACATACCTATCCATATACAATAAGTACACAGAACAGCAGTTAGAGGGGACCAGAACAGAAATTCAACACAGTATACCATAACCACAACACTAAATGTACAGAACAAAGACAAGGTACTGAAAGCTGAAAAATAAAAACAAATTCAATATAAAGGAAACCTCATAAAATTATACCTGACATTTCAATGAAAAGTATAAAAGCCAGAAGATGCTAGAGCAAAGTATTCCAAGTTTGAAATGACCATAGATGCCAACACAAAATACTTTACCCAACAAAACTCTCTATCATGCTTAATGGGGAAAGAATAATCTTTTATGATACAAATAGGCTGAAAGAAATTGTGTGTACCAAACCAGTCATGAAGAGAATTCTCAAAGGACTACAAAGAACTGAAGAAAGAAATGAGCATACTCAGGAGGTTACAGAAAGGAAAAAAAATAAAGGTATAAGAAATAGGAAACGAAACTAAGAAAACAGAATGACAGTAACAAAATTTACAACTTTCAATAATACTCTAAATATAAGTGGCTTTGATTTACCATCAAAATATCCAAGCTTGTTGAATGGATTAACAAACACAATCCCTCTATTTGTTGTCTACAAGAAACTCATCTTACCTCAAAGGATAGCCAGCACCTTAGGGTGAAAGGATTGAACAAAATAGTCCAAGAGCAAAAATAGAAATAATCAGGAGTCACTATTCAAATATCTGACTGAAATAGACTTCTAATTAAAATTACTCAGGAGAGATAAAGAAGGGAACTACATTCTGACCAAAGGAAAAATCAATCAAGAGGGCACAACATTCATGAACACATATGCACCAAACCCTGACGGGCTCAGATTCTTAAGAAAAATACCATTGGACTGCAAAAGAGCAGTTAACTGAAACCCCGTAACACTAAGTGACTAAATACTTCATGTTATCCAATAGACAAGTCATCTGGACAAAGAATAAGTAGAGAAATATCTGAAATAAGCGAGATCATGCATCAAATGAACCTAACAAACATCTATATAACAATTCTCCCATGCACAATAGATTGCACATTATACCCAGCAACTCTGGGGAGTTTCTATAAAATAGACGACATACTGAGGCACAAAACAAACTGAAACAAAAAAAAAAGAAATAATTCAATTTATTATGTTAGGTCACAATACAACAAAAGTTAAAAGCAAAAGCAAAAGAAGTTCTAATAGCTGCACACATTCATAGAAAATAAACAGAACATTCTTGAATGGTGACTGGGTCAAAGAAGAAATCAAAAAATAAAAGTATTGCTGGAAATAACCGATAGTGATAACACAACATAAAAATGGGACACATTAAAAGCAGTCCTAAGAGGAAATTTATAGCTCTAAGACCTAAATGTAAAACTAACCATAAAGAACACAAATAAATGAATTAATGGTAAAACTCGAGAATTTAGAATAATCACTACAAAACAAAATGATACTGATAGATGAGAAAAATAATAAAAATGAACAGAAATAAATAAAGTATAAACAAAAAAAGTCCAAATAACTAATTAATCTTAAGAGCTGGTTCTTTTTACTTGTTTTTACTTTTTTGAGCTTTTATACTTTATATATTTCATACAACACTTCAAAGTAAAATTAAGGTCCCTGACCCCATCCATGCTCCCTCCCCTATGGACTTCATGTATTCTGCTATATATGTTAAGACCTGTCCATCAAATATTTCTACCCAGATATCCTTCCATGAAGATTCATCCACTGGAGTGTAGTCTGTCTATCTAGAGATTGTAAGTAAACCATACTCTCCCTCAACCAGTAGTAGTAAGTCCAACAGTTCCTAGTCTAGGGCAAGCTCCCTATTTCTCTTGCTCTTGTCTGATGAGTTGGCATGGGTCCTGTGCTTGACAGCACCATTACTACAAGTTTATACGTACAAAATTCCATTGATCTGAAAGCCACAACTTTCCTATGTTCATGAATCATCCTTGGCTCTTACAATATTTCTGCTGACTCTTCTGTCAGCTGTGGGTAGTAGGTGATGCTTAATATTGGAGTCCTATACAGGGACACATACTCTGCAACCGCTTATTCTTTAAAACATGGCCAGTTGTGCTCTTCTGTGTTTACACTATGTTGTATAAGTTAAGCTTAACTGGTGAGAGATGAGGGATGCACTACCCTTAGGTGTTGAGGCTCAAATGTAGATATGTCACCAAGACTGGACATTTCTCAGACATATGTTTTCTGTGTATGATTAGTTGTGGATTATGCAGAAGCCTTCATCTATTAGAAAAAGAACCTTCTAGATTTATTTTGTATCCTGCCACTATACCAAAGCTATTAATCATTTCTAGGAGTTTTCTGCTGGAGTTCTTAGCATCCCTTAGGTAGACAATCATATCATCAGCAAAAAGGGATAGCTTGACTTCCTCTTTTCCAATTAGAACTCCTTTAATTTCCTTTTCTTGCCTTATTGCCCTAGCAAGGGTTTCCAGCACTATATTGAAAAGGAGTGGTGACAGGGGGCAGCCTTGCCAAGTTCCTACCTTTAAGGGGAATGCTTCTGTCATTTCCCCATTTAGGATGATATTGGCTGTGGGTTTTCTGTATATGGCTTTGATTACATTGAGGAATGATCCCTCCAGACCAATTCCCTCCAGGACTTTAAACATGAAAGGATGCTGGATTTTGTCAAAGGCTTTCTCCGCATCAATTGAGATGATGGTGTGGTTTTTGTCCTTCAGTCCATTGATATGTTTGATGATGTTTATTGATTTTCGTATGTTGAACCATCCCTGCATGTCTGGTATGAATCCAACTTGGTCATGGTGGATGATTTTCTTGATGTGAGTCTGTATGCGATTTGCCAGAATCCTGTTTAGAATTTTGGCATCTGTGTTCATTAGGGAGATGGGTCTATAGTTCTCCTTTTTGGTTGTATCTTTCCCTGGTTTTGGTAGTAGCGTAATGCTGGCTTCATAGAAGGAATTTGGGAGAAGTCCCTCCATTTGTATCCTTCTAAACAATTTAAGTAGTAATGGTTGTAAGTCTTTACGAAATATTTTATAGAATTCTGCCGTGAATCCATCCGGGCCTGGGCATTTTTTGGTTGGGAGGCTACTTATTACATCTTCGATTTCTTCCTGTACTATTGGTCTGTTTAGGCTGTCGATCTCTTCTTGGTTGAGCTTTGGTGATTCCCAGGATTTCAGATATTCATCCATTTCTTCTAGGTTTTCAAACTTAGTAGAATATAAGTTTTTGAAGTAGTCCCGTATGATTGTCTGGATCTTTTCATTGTCTGTTGTGATATTTCCCCTTTCATCACAGATTCTATTGATTTGGAGTTGTTCCCTCTTTCTTTTGGTTAACTGGGCTAGAGGTCTGTCTATCTTGTTTATTCTCTCAAAGAACCAACTTTTGGATTCATTGATTTTTTGTATGGTTTTCTTTGTTTCTATTTCATTGATCTCTGCTCTGATTTTTGTTATTTCTTCTTGTCTGCTCCGTTTAGGGTTCATTTGTTGTTGTCTCTCAAGTATTTTTAGCTGCAGTGTTAGATCGTTCACTTGTGCTCTTTCTGTTTTTTTAATGTGGGCACTTAGAGCTATAAACTTCCCTCTTAGGATTGCTTTAAGAGTGTCCCATAGATTTTGCTGTGTTGTTTTATCATTGTCATTCAGTTCCAGGAATGTTTTTATTTCTTTCTTTATTTCTTCCTTGAACCATTCATTATTCAGGAGAGTGTTGTTTAGTCTCCATGTGTTCTTGTAGGTTGTAGGGTTTATCCTGGCATTGATATTGGGTTTTATTGCACTGTAATCTGATAGAATGCATGAGATTATTTAATCTTTTTGTATTTGTTGAGTTTTTTCCTGTGTCCCAGTATATGGTCTATTTTGGAAAATGTTCCATGAGGTGCTGAGTAGAAAGTGTATATTCTCTGGTGTTTGGGTGAAATATTTGATAGATGTCTGTGAGGTCCATTTGGTGTATTGTGTCGTTTAGTTCAGATGTCTCTCTGTTTATCCTTTGTCCTATTGATCTGTCTAGGGGAATTAATGGGGATTGAAGTCCCGTACTATTATTGTGCTGGGGTTAATCTGTGCCTTGAGATCCTGAAGAATTGTCTTTATAAAGTTTGGTGCACTGGTGTTTGGTGCGTATATATTCATGATTGTGGGACCTTCATCTTGTCAATTGTTCCTTTAATAAAGATGTAATGGCCCTCTTTGTCTCTTTTGATTTCTTTTGCTTTGAAGTCTATTTTGTCTGATATCAGGATAGCCACACCCGCTTTCTTTTTGGTACCATTTGCTTGGAATACTTTCTTCCATCCTTTCACCTTAAGTTGGTGCCTATTCTTGAAACTGAGATGGGTTACTTGTATACAGCATGTAGATGGGTTTCATTTCCTAATCCATTCTCTCAGTCTATGCCTTTCTTTACACCAACAACAAGCAACTGAAGAAGGACTACAAAGAGATCTTCCCACTCACAATAGCCTCAAAAACAATAAAACACACAAAAAACAGGAACAAACCTAACCAAAGACACCAAGGATCTCTACAACAGAAATTTTAAAGCCCTGAAAAAGGAAATTGAGGAAGACATCAGAAGATGGACAAACCTCCCATGCTCATGGATTGGGAAAATAAATATAGTAAAAATGTCCATCCTACCCAAACTAGTGTACAGATTTAATGC
>VZQC01000426.1:1665469-1694702 GCA_009823505.1 Rhizomys pruinosus
CTGGTTGGCAGCGGAGACCCCAAGAAGACATTCGAGATGCCAGACCTGTGAGATATTTGCCAAGGAGAGCTGCATACAGGGAGTGGTACCAGCCTAAGAAAGAGATGCATGTTGCAAGCAAAGCTAGAAGAGCTGAGCTATCTAAGCCCTTTGGAAGTCAAGTCCTGGAAGTCACACATGGAGCTACTGGACTTGGTTTTTGCCCTGCTGGTTTTCGGTCTTGTTTTGGTCCAGTATTTCCTCACTACGCCTCTATTCCTCCCTTTTGGAATGGGAATGTGTATTTGGTTCCACTGTGCATTGAGAATATGTAATTTGTCTTTTGATTTTACAGATGCTTACAGTTTAGGAGATTGGCCTGAGTCTCAGAAGAGACTTTGGACTGTAGACTTTTGAATGGCATTGAAACTGGTAAAGACTATGGGAACTTTTAAGGTTGGACTAAATGCATTTTGCATTTTATATGGTCGGGAGCCTATGGGGGCCAGGGAGTGGAATGTGGTGGTTTGAATGAGTGTCCCCCATAGGCTTTAATTATTCAGACATTTTTCTCCAGTTGGTGGTACTGTTTTTGGAGGTCTTAGGTGTGGCTGTGCTAGAGGAAGTATGTCACTGGGGGCAGGCTTAGTGAGTTTAACAAGCCTTGTGGTCTCCAGTTTTTCTCTCTCTGCTTCCTGTGCTCATTGTGTGATGTGACCTTAGGCTTGCTGCTGAAGTCTCCAGCCACCATGCCTCCTGCCACAATGGACTCAAATTCCCTGGAACCGTCAATCATAAGCTCAAATAAACTCTTCCTTTTATAAGTTCCTTGATCATAGTGTTTTATCACAGCAACAGAAAAGTGACTAATACAAGATGTCATAATTTTTGTATATGTGCAAAGAGCATATATGCATATTTTGGAGCAATGCAAATTAGAGGGAACAACAACAAAGGACTATGTCAAAAAACTGAGTGAAACAGTAAACTTCAGCTGAAAATAATAAACCTCTGCATAGAAAAACTTCAAAAAGACTGAAAAATGATGCAAGATGTATAAGGCGAAATGTGTGAACTTGGGTGGGGTGGGGGGGCATGTCTGTTTTGATGTTTTCCTTTTCTTCATGAATACTATTGATTTGGAATTGCTCTCTTTATTTTGGTTAACTGGGCTAGAGGTCTGTCTATCTTGTTTATCTTTTCAAAGTACCAACTTTTGGATTTATTGATTTTTTTTGTTTTGTTTTCTTTGTTTTTATTTCATTTATGTCTGCTCTGATTTTTGTTATTTCTTCCTGTCTGTTGGGTTTAGGGTCCACTTGTTGTTGTCTGTCAAGTGTTTTTGGTGCAGTGTTAGATCATTTATGTGTTCCCTTTCTATTTTTGTTTTTAATATGGGCACTTAGGGCTATAAATTTCCCTCTTAGGATTGCTTTTAAAGTATCCCCCAGGTATTGTTGTGTTGTATCATTTAGTTCCATGAATACTTTTATTTCATTCTTTATTTCTTCCCTGACCCATTCATTATTCAGGATTGTGTTGTATAGTCTCCATGTGTTCTTGTAGCTACTTGGGCTTATTCTGGTGTTCATATTGAGCTGTATTGCTTTTTTACTGTGGTCTGGTAGAATGCATGAAGTAATTTTAATCCTTTTGTATTTTTTGAGATTTCGTGTCCCAGTATGTGGTCTGTTTTGGAGAATGTTCCATGGGTCACTGAACAGAAAGTATATTCTCTGGTGTTTGGGTAGAATATTTTGTAGATGTCTGTGAGTCCATTTGTTGTATTGTATTGTTCAGTTCCAATGTCTCTCTGTGTATTTTCTGTCCAGTTAATCTACCCAAGGGGCTCAGTGGGATATTGAAGTCCCACACTATTAGTGTGCTGGAATTAACCTGTGTATTATGGACCTGCAGAATTGTGTTTATATAGTTTGGCACACTGAGAGTACTCTAGTCCATGTTCTTCTGGCTTTCATAGTTTGCACTGAGGAGTCAACTATAATTCTGATGGGTTTCCCCTTATATGTAATTTGTTGTTTTTCTCTTGTGGCTTTCAGTATTTTGTCTTTGTTTTGAGCATGTAGTATTAGAAATTTTTTTTTCTGGTCTTGGTGTTCTATGTGCTTCTTTTATTTGTGTGGAATTGTCTCTTTTCAGTTTTGGGAAATTTTCTTCTATTATCCTGTTGAATATCTAATCGATACCATTGTCTTGGGATTCTTCTCCTACCACTATTCCTATGATGCAGAGATTTGGTCTTTTCATGGTATCCCACATTTCCTGATTCTTCCACTCTTGTGTTTTTATTTTTTTTAATTTTTTCATAATCTTCACTTGAGCATTTTAGTTGCTCCATGTTATCTTACAGGCTTGATATTCTATTTTCTGCTTCATCCATTCTGCTTCTGAAGCTTTCTTCCATCATTTCCTTTTGATTGGAAGAATGTTCAATTTCCTTTTTCACTTCCTCCTGTGATTTCTTTAGTATTTCCACTTCCTTTAGGAGCTTGTCATTTTCTACTTGCAGCTTTCTTCTTTGGTCAGTTTAATTTTTCACTTCAGCCTGGGATCATTTCAGTGTTTCCACTTCCTTCTGGAGTGTGTCATTCTCTCACTTTAGTTCTTTTCCGTTTGTGTTTCTCTTCCTCTAGTTCTTTTCAAGAGTTTGTTATTCTCTCCCTCTGGTCCTTTCCAGAGTTTATCATTCTTTCCTTCCAGATCCTTCCTAATCTTTGCATTCTCTCCCCTTAGTTCTCTGATTTGTTCCTTATATTCTTTGATTACTTTGAATATGTCTACAACTGTTCTTCTAAGGTCCATGTCTTGGTTTCCTTCCAGGGAAATCTCATAGGAATCTTCTTTCTATAGGACTGGTAGAGTTGGGTGTGGATTTATTATGAGCTTTTCCCATGTTGTTATATTTTCATTGTGGCTTAGGCATGTGAATTTATGTTTCTGTTTGGATTCTTGTGCTAGTCTCAAATGTTAATATGGAGGATTGGTTCGTCACTCACTGCTTTCTGCCATTCAGTTCCTCTACATTGGCTGTGCAACCTAGAATCACTAGCACTGTGCCCACTGGATTGTCCGCATCATAACTCCACCAATTTACTGGATTATCTGCACCACTACTCATGCAAGAGGAGGGGCATAGATTTGTTCCCTTGGCCCTTGCAACCCCCTGACCATGGCCGGGTGACTCTCCCCATGCTGATCATGTGGTGTCCTGCCTGGTCCCTGAGGCCCAGGCCTTTGGTTCTGTCACTGGTTATGTGCTGTTTCCCAGCCCATCTGAACCTTGATCCAACAAAATTAAACCAAGAAGAGCTCAACAGATTAAACTGACCCATAACAATGCAGACATAAAAACAAACAAAGCCTTCCAACTAAAAACATCGCAGGCCAAGATGGATTCACATGAGTATTTCACTAAACCTTCAAAGAACTACAAGGAATTCTACTTACATTATTCAAAGAGATATAGAGGGAGAACTCCCAATCTCCTTCTATGAAGCCAGCATTACACTAAATGCCAAACCAGGTAAAGGCACAACAGAAAAACTATAGACCCATATCCCTAATGAACATAAATGAAAACAAATCTCAACAAAACACTTGTAAACTATGGACAGACATGCATGAAATTATGGACCATGATTAAGATGGCTTAATCCCAAAGATGCAGGAATTATTCAATGTATGTAAGTCAATAATATAATCAATCATATAAATAGACTTAAAACAAAAAGTGCATGTTTATCTCAATAGACACAGAAAAACACTTTTGAAAAAAATCAATATGAATTTATCATAAAAGTCCCAGAGGGTATTGGAATAGAGGTAACTTAACTAAAAATAATTAAAGCTATTTACAAGAAACCCACAACCAACAGTATTCTAAATGGAGATAAACTGGAAACAGTCTATTAAAATCAGCAACCAGACAGGGCTATCCATTATCCCCATACTTATTCAATATAGTGTTGGAGGCTCTTGCTAGAGCTAAAGGCTTGAGAAGGAAATTAAAGGGGTTCCAATTGGAAAAGAAAGGATCAAATTATCCATATTTGGAGATTATAAAATATTATATATAAGAGATTTATAAGTAAACTCAATAAACTCACTGGTTTCCCAGAAAGTGCTTTGGCCACATTGAACCTTAGTTTGTCATAGGATGAAGGAAGGAGAGGCCAGATGTTATGTATGCCTCCCCAAAGTAATTTTGGTGACACACTGATAGACAAAGCAATTGTGGGCACAAAGAGCAATGCAGCAGGGATTAACACACTGGATCTCAAACTATATTACAGAACTACAGTCATAAAAACAACAGAGTATTGGCACAAAAGACATGTAGGTCAATGGAACAAAGTTGAAGACCCAAACATGAGTGCAGACAATTTCTGCTGATATTTGATAAAGATACCAAGAACAGACATTGGGGAAATAAGCTCATTGAGAAATGGTGCTGGTAAAAACTTGACCTCCACATATGGAAGAATGAAGTTTGGCCCTTATCTCTCTACCTCCTCAAAAGTCAACTTCAAATGGACCAAAAACCTATATGTGAACCCTGAAATACTTAAATAGGTAGATGAAAACTTAGCAGATCGGAATCAGTTTCTCAGAAATTCATCTCAGCAATCAAGAATTGAGACCTCATTAAACTTCAGAAGTTCTGTACTGCAAAGGAAACAAACAACCAAATGAAGAGAAAGTCCATGGGAAAAATCTTCACCAGGTATACATCTGACAGAGCAATAATAGCCAGAATATATAAAGAAGTCAAAAACCAAGGAATTAAGAATAGAAATGACTCAAGTATAAGATGAGTTATAGATATATACAGAGAACTCTCAAAGAAGAAATAAAAATTGCTAAGAGATAGCTTAAAAAGTGTGTTTAAAATCTTGAGGAATTTAGGAAATGTAAATTAAAATGACTTAGCTTTTCATCTTACTCCAGTCATAGTAATATCAAGAAAACAATGTTAATCACTTCACTGTTAATCTTTCACTGCTGATAGGAATGAAAACTGGTGCAACTACTTTGAAAATCAGTGTGGAGAACTCTTAAAAATATAAAAATAAAGCTGGGTAGGGTGGCACATGTTTTTAATCCCAGCACTCAGAAGCAGAGGCAGACAGATCTCTGTCAGTTCAAGGCCAGCCTGGTCTACATAGTGAGTTCCAGGACAGCTGGGGCTAAAACGAGACTCCGAAATACACTCAAAAATACCCCAAAACAAACAAACAAAAAAACCCAAACCCCCCAAAACAACAAACAAACAAAAATGAAAATTAAATCTGTCATATAATCTGGTTATACTATTTCTTTGCATATACCAAAAGAACTCATCCTACTGCAGAGTTATTTGTGTATCCATGTTTGTTGCTGCTCTTTTCACAATAGATAATAAATGGAAGCAGCCTAAAAATCCTTCAATTGATGCATGAATGGATAATGAAAATGTGGTATATTTACACAATGGGATTTTACTCGGGAGTAAGGAAAAACAAACGTTGAAATTTGCAGGTAAATGGACGGAACTAAAAATTAAAAAAAAATAAGGGGGGGGGCTGGAGAGATGGCTTAGTGTTTGGGAGTGCTGACTGCTCTTGCAGAGGACCTGGGTTCGCTGATAACCATCTTTAACTCCAGTTCCAGAGGAATCCAACACCCTCTTCTGAATTCCATAGCATTTCACAACATGGGTGCACAAACCTACATGCAGACAATGCATTTATACACATAAAAATAAATAAGATTAAAAAATATTTTAAAAAACTAAAAAAAAATGTATGTACACTTATCTTCATTTGTGGATCTTAGATGCAAACTTATATATAAGTGCACATACTAATGTAACTCCAGGAGTCATGAAATGGAAAAAAAGAAACGTGGGCTTAATAGGGAAGAAGGAGTTTGTGCTAGATAGCTTTAGTCAACTTGACACACCAGAGTTGAGTTTGCCTCCATTGGACTGGTATATGGTCACGTCTGAGGAGTATTGTCTTGATTGTTGAGCAATGTGGGAGAGCCCAGTCCACTATGGGTGGTGCCACCCTGGGCAGGTTTATTTGTACAGTATAAGAGGGCAGGCTGGGCATGGGCCAGAGGAGCAAGCCAGTAAGAAGCATTCTTCCATGGTCTGTGCTCCAGCTCCTGCCTCCAGGTTCCTACCCTAAGTTCCTACCTTGGGCTCCCAGAGTGATGAACTGTGACCCAGGTAATGTGAGCTGAATAAACCCTTTCCTCCCCATGCTGGTAGTGGTCAGTGTGTTTTGTCACAGCAATTAAAGAGAAACTAGAACAGAAATTGGTACTGAGAGTGGGGTAATTGCTGTGACAGACCTGACCTTGGTGTTTTGGGGAGGATTGTGGAAGCATTTGGAACTTTGGGCTGGAAAAGCCATTGAATGTTTAGAGTTTGTTGCTTTGGAACTTGGAGCAGTTATGCTGATAGAGCTGTAGATAATGGAGGCCTGGCTTATGAAGCTTCAAGGGGAAGCAGAGACCATCAGGGCTGTAGGTATGACATTTTTGAATTAAGAATCTGTGGATTCTGATCATCTGGGGCTGAAGAATCAGCTGTAGGTAACAAGAGACCAGAACCTGAAGTGAAACCTTTGTTTAACTGGGACAGCTGGGGCTGAAAAAATCAACTGTAAGTAACAAGAGTCCAGCATCATTGTGGTTAAATCTTCTTGGGAAGAATTTCTTCAGGGTCAGCACACAGAAGCTGTGATCCAGAAGGAGCCTGAGCCTCCATGTCAAGCCAGAAGCAGGACTTGGTAATGTGTAAGAGTCTCCTATATGGTTCTGGTGTTGAAATTTGAAGGGGTCACAGAGATCATCCTAGGCTTGGCACTGTGAGAGGTCAGGAAAGACCATTGGTGGAAGTGCATCTTGGTTGCAATGAAGACCCCAGGATTGCAGGGGTCATGGAGAGAAGATTAGGCTTGCACCAGGAAAGGTCTAAAGGGACCGTTGGTGAAGGTTGCTGCCTCAGTTTCAATGGTGACCCCAGCTTTTTGGAGATGCCAGGACCATGGGATGACTACCAAGAGCAGCAGCAGGAGTGGAGTGGAGTTAGCCTGGGCCTGCGAGATGAGCTGTGTGTGCCACAGACGGCAGAGTCAGAGAAGAGGAGCTGCCGAAACCCTTTGGAGCCCAGAAGATTGAAGTGAATCCCAGATGTCCACCTTTAAGCTACTTTGCTGGATTTGGGTTTTGCTTAGGTGTGCCTGATTCTTCCTTTTGAAATAAGACAGTACTTGTTTTGGATTTTATAGGAGCCCACAGTTAAAGGACTTTTAACAAACTGTGAACTTTTAAGTGCTTGGACATTTTAAGGACTGTGGGTCTTTTAAGGTTGTACTGTCTTAGGTTGTAATTAATTAATTAATTGGGGACAAGAACTGGAAAGGTGGTGGTTTAATAGTGATGTGTTTTGTGTGTCAGGTTGACAAGGGAGGGAGAGACTTGTGTTATCAGTAGAGAGAAATGAGGATAATGGGAGTATTAACTGGGAAGGGTACAGGGAGGGTTATACAAGGAACATGGGTGTAAAGGGTAAACGGTGATAATAGGAGATGAGTATTATCAATGTGTAAATAGGGAAAATGGGGATATTTTAATGGCAGAGAGAGGAGGGATATGTCACACGTAGGTGTGTGAGAAGCCATAGGAAAATTCATTAGTTCAAGAGCCTACCAAAAAAATTATGCAATATATGTATACAAATGCATATGTATATTTGAAGTCTGTATAAAAGAAACACACTGCCAGAGAGGAGACTCTTCCCTTTGTGTTATTGATCACAGTAATCTAGGAGAGTCAGCATAACGTAGTCTTTGACACAGCCCTTGATTGTTTCCAGTAACCTGGAGCTAAGCCCCTATTAGCTGAAGACAGGACATACTTCAAGCACAGGCCTTGGAGCAATGGAGCTGGAACTGACCTCTAAGTCTCCTTCATGAAAGCTAGCTCTTATAGTTTCAGAGGTACTATGCAAGGTGCTAAGGGAGAAAATCAGTCATTGGTTTAACTCAGCTCTAAAACTTAATAAGGATAACAATGACAGGCACAGCAAACTATGTCTATTGATGCAGTAGTGACACTTTTATCTTGGGGGCATCCAACAATTATCTAACTGGAATTTAGTCTGCTCAGTGGGAAGGGACTCATGTATGATACTGTATGCTTAATATCTATCCTTATATTTACTGACAAGTGTATCTTTTATCAAGCATCAAAGAAGCGATTTTCCCCCTGGTCCCACCTTCTCTGTGGGTTCTGGAGCCGGCAATTGTCTGAGTTCTCTCTATTCCTGTCTGGAGAAGTGTAGTGAGAATGGGATGTCCAGGAATCAGAAGCTGGAGCTTGCACATGCAGTTCCCATCCCCTCACCTTGGGCCTTGGACCCATCCCTCTGAGACTGCTTGAGAGTTCCTGACTTGGCCTCCAGAGCCACCAGATGTTGAGAGAAGAGCCCAAGAGCACATATGGAGGAAAGACAGCATCTTCAACAATTGCCCCTGGCAAAACTGGATGGATCTCCACCCACAGAAGAATGAAATCAGGCCTTTATCTATTGCCCTACCTAAAAGTCAAGTCCAAATGAGTCAAATATAATAATGTGAAATCTGAAAATCTGAAACTTCTAGAAAAAATATAACAGTATCCTACAGGATATAGGTGCAAGAAAGGTCCTTCTAAATTGGACACAGTCGCTCATGACTTAAAGTAAAATCAATAAGTGGGACCTCATTAAAATGAAATTTTTCTGTATAGCAAAACAAGCAACCAAGGAAATAAAAAAAAAAAAAACACAAGGAATTAGAGAAAATCCCAGTTCTCAGCGACCATTGAAGAAGTGGGGATGGGAAGGTTTTAAGAACTAAGGGTGATTCATGACTTGAGGGAAATAGAGTCTTACAGGCACCTGAGAACTTGCTAATATATACTTATAACAATAGTGACAGCATCCCCAGGACCCATCCAAAACAATCATGGAAAAACTGGCAGACAACTGGGGAAATGGGCAGGAGGCCAGAACCTTAACTGAGGAACTAGTGGCAGCTATCACTGCTGGGTAAGGAAATGTTGACCTTCTTTAAGGGAGTGATGATAAACTGGGTGAGCAGACTCCAGTGGATGACTTCACACTGAGGGATATCTGGGTATGCAAACTTGACTCAATATGCCTTAGCAAATATGACAGAATGCATGCAATCTTGTGGGTGGGCCATGGGTGGTGCAGGTATGGGAAGGGATCTATATACCAATAAATGTATTACATGAAACCCACAAAAGTTTAATAAAAAAGTACTTTGAAAAATATCAAAGAAGCTTGGTTTTACAATAGATGAAGATTATTACAGAGTTCCACAACTGGTCAAACACAGAGAATAATTTTCTGTGCAATTTTCAGCCCTAAGTGACATACCTACAATGCAACCTCAATACAAGGCTCAGAAAGCATAGTGGAACAGGGGGCAAAGAGTATACTAAAACCTCTCTCAACTGTCACCAGTGAAGCTTTCTCCTGAAACAGATGGTGATTAACACAGAAAAGCACAACTGGCCAAAATGTAGAGTATAAGAGAGTATTTTGTGTATAGCCCTGGATAGGACTCCTACATCAAACCTCAGCCTCTCAGGGCTCAAGGAACATTGCCGAAGTGGTTTCAGAAAGACTGTAAGAGTCAGGGGTTATAGATGACCACAACAAAAAAGAGTTTTCCAGGTGGCTATGAACTTGCTCCTGTGAATTTATAGCAATGGTGACAACATGTGCATGGCCCATACAAATTCAAACTGCTCAAAAACACAACATAGAATTGAGGAAATAAGGAAGCAACCCCAACCTTGGCTGACTAACTAATCACAATTGATCAATGCTGGATGGAAGAGAGCTGGTCTTCCTTAAAGAAGTGACTCTAGATTGGATGACCATGCTCTAAAGGATGAACTCATACCAGGGGGCAACTGGGGACGTAAAGTTAACTAGATAGGACTTAATATGTGACACTGTATGAAATGAGGAGAGGGTGATATGGAAGGGTGCAGATAGGGGAGGGTTTCTAAGTATGATTAAGATGCATTATATGAAATGCACAAAAATTCAATAAAATTTGGAAAATAAAAGAGAAAGGGAGATAGTGTCATTGACATTCTGGCCTAAAACCCATGTCATAGCAATTCTGTCAGCACGTGGTTCTCTACCCATACACTGTTGTACCTCCCAACTGATACTAAGACTGGAGAAGTTTCAAATTCATAATTTCAGCAAGGATCTTGTCAAGTAAATAGGTCCTCAAGACAAACATGCTCCTCTTTTCTTAAATACTAATGATATACAAGCTAATATTTCTCATTTGTGTATGTTTCTATACTCATTTGTGTCTGTCTCTGTATGTGTATTAAACACAGTTGTCCAATTCTTTAAGCACCTTTCTGCCTTCAGTCTATCAATATTCTAATTGTTTAAGTTATCCTTTCTTCCACGTAACTATACTCATGCTCCCCACATATTTGTGAGACATTATTACCTAACTTTCCCTTCACTTTCTGATTTGGTTGACGAGATGGCCCATCTTGTTTATAGTGGCAAATTTATGACTCTAACCATAGCCAGTGAAAGTGTGATCTATTCTTGTTAAACCAATATTCTAGTTTCCTGGCTAACAATGATCAGTACATGAAGACTGGGTATCCAAAATAAACTGATACAGGAGAGATGAGGAAAAGGGAGAGAGATAAAGAAATTGTGTGCTACGATTTGAAACTGTAGACACAGCTATAGCTTAAGTGTTTATATTTTCACAGTTTAGCACAGGTTGCTAAGGGATGACAGAACAATACCTGATCTAGATTGGATTCAGAGACTTGGGATATCTTCCTAGAGAGAACTGAGTATTTAGTCATGAACAGTTAAAAATGGAATCCAAGGAATGAGGAGCTTTGCATAGGAAGTAGAAGTATAACATTATAGTGATGTTAAAGAGGATAGGGGTTTTAGCCATGGAAATGGTTGAAAAAGAGCAAAGGATAACAATGATCTATAATTTTGTTGGTGTTGTTTTCATTTTCTTTCTTTTGTACTTACCACGCTTCAACAAGAATAGTCAGTGATAAAGTTCCAGATAATTAGGAAATAAATATGAGCAATTTATGAAGAAGAAATAAAGAAACATCTTGATAATAAAGAAGTCAAAACAAATATAGTAGAAAAATATCTTAGGAAACAAATGAATAGAGCATTTGCAGCAGCAAGATGGCTCAAAATTCCTATTAGGCAAAAAAAGCATATGCTTTTTGTATATTGTTACAAAACTGAGCCTTAATTGTTGGCTTATTTTAAACAGATTTTCTATTTCTACATTAGAAATATTGTCTGGTATATCCACTAGTTTGCCATTCTCAGGAAACAGTATGATGAAGGCCCTAATTTATGTAATAGACATATTATCCTTGTTATTCCTTTTGTGGTTTTTCAATGAGACCTAGACATCTGGACTTGTGCTGTTGGTGGTATTTCTTTGTATGAATAGGTGATTTCATCTTTTTTGAATAGACTTTTTTTCCTGTTGTTTACAATTAAGTTATGGCTCAGCTGAGTATTATCTGGTGTTCAGTTTTGTGGTCACTTTATGTTGATGTGCAAATGAGATGTAAGAGGTGGTCTGAGTTAAGAGAGGGTTACATGATGTAAGAATGAAACTTTGCATGGCTTCAGGCAAGAACTTGTAAGACCTGTACTGTAAGATCTCCAACAAGGGTTATCTGATATCTCTGTAGGCATTCGGTTGCCTCTGTGAGTTATCAGTAGCTCATTTCGGGTTATTACAATGTTTTCTTGCTTCACCTATCTCTGCAAAGTTCCAGGACCAGATGGCCCCTTCCCTTGAGGAACTGAGCAAAATGTCACACCTCCAGTTACCTGTTGCACAAACAGGAGCTCTGCACCGCCCCCATTAGAGCCAATGTGGCTGGCCCCTCCCTTCCACCTGCCCCCGACTTCCTTGCCCAGAGCACAGAAACTTTTGGTATATAAGCACACTGCTGGCATAAATAAGGAGAGACTCTATTCTCCTGGGCTCTCTCTGAGTCTGTGTCTGTATGTATGTCTGTCCTTATCTTTCCTTGTCTTTCTATTCCCTCGGGTAACTCTCCCATGGTCCCCTCCCCCCTCCTTGCCAGAGCTAAGCCAAGAAAGATTGTCTGCCTGCAGGCAGGAGACAGCCTCAGAAAATGCAAGAAGGGAAAAACAACATGTGGATGTCACCCACGCGTGAATAAAGGACTATTCAGACCATTATTAAACACCCACAACATGACTTTTGAGTTTATATTCCACAGTGGTCTCCATAGAGGCCTGGAACAGCTTAGTGGGCTGGATGGTTTATAGATAAACAGGTTGTCTGATAGGTCAGGTCAGGAGAGCTTATAGGTCTTGAATCACAAATATCCTAGTTCCCAGAGAAGGTCCAAGAGGTGAGATGCTAGAACGTAGGGCAGTGTGGGAAAGGAAAACTCATCATGACAGGTCTGGGAAAGCTTCAAGATCTGGGGGCACATATCAGCAGAGCTCATAGATGGGGCATAGGGAAGTGTGTGAATGGCTTATCTGGCTTATGAGTAATTTACTCCCTCCTTATACACCATGTCTACTCCTCCATCTATTTCTTACTATGTCTTACAGAAGGTTATGTTAAAGTTTCTTCATGAAACACAAGATGCAATGTAATCCTTGTCTTCTGCCTTTATAGGTTATTTTCATCACTTTACTATAATTTAGTATATATTCATTAAATAAATAATTAAATGCATATTCAATTTGCAATAAGTCATTTGTTTGTTTATTCAATATGCAATTATTTAATTCAGAATACTGCATACTGTAGACATAGAAAGAAGCTATTTGAGGGCTGGAGAGATGGCCTACTGCTCTTGCAGAGCACCCAGGTTTAATCCCCAGAACCCACATGGTGGCTGAGAACTGCCTTTAACTCCAGTTCCAGGGGAATCCGACAGTCTTTTCTGACCTCAGAGGCATTGCATGATATGGGTGCACAAATCTACATGCAGTATATTCATACACATAAAACAAGAAACTATTTGATCTTTGTGCCTACGAAGCCATGTTTAGCAGTGTAGTATTTCAAGAAATCAGGAACTTGTTCTTTCCACTGGGGTGTGTGTGTGTGTGTGTGTGTGTGTGTGTGTGTGTGCGACTATGAAATTAAATATCTAGATATTGATACAGAATTGCTACTTACTATGTCTATTTTATTCCATACAAAAATGGGAATAAAATAGATATTTTCTTTTACATTTTTTTATTTTAGGTGTATGAGTGTATTTCCTGCCTGTATGTAATTATCCCTGTGTCATGTCCACAGAGTTCAGAAGAAAGCAATGGATCCCCTGAAACGAGTTACAGACAGTTGTTAGCTACCATGTAGGTTCTGGGAACTGAACCCAGGTTCTCTGCAAGAACAGCTGGTACTCTCACCTGCTGAACCATCTCTTCAGCCCCAAGAGAATAGACAATTTCCTTAGGAGACAAGTTAGGGATGTAGATTTAAGGCCAAGGATACCCAGTCTATGAACACTGTGACACTTTCATCCACAAATGTATGAAGTCATGTTCATAACAGTCCTGGAATGCATGCCATAGGATGTAGTTTTGACGTGTCTCATAGATTGTACTCTCTGGGTTCCCTATGATGTCTGCTATCAAACTGGATTAATGATGCTTTATCTTCTTAAATGTTTCAATTTGATCAAAGTTGAGCATGCACTCTTTCCCAATGTGAAATCAAATAAACCTGCATGGCTGTGGTTTCTTGAACTTACAATGGAATGGAACATACTCTTTTTCTTTTTTAAAGAATTTATTTATTTTTATTTTCTATGTATGACTGTTCTGCCTGTCGACATGTAAGTGTGTCCATGTTTTGCACTGCCGTAAAGGCCAGATGAGGGTGTTGGATCCTCTGGAACTGCAGTTATGGATGGTTATTAGCTGCCATGTGGGTAATAGAATTTGAATTTGGGTCTTCTGAAACAGTAGCTATTTCTCTTAACCAACGAGCAATCTACCAGCCCCCAGGATATATTCTTTTCAATGGTACTTTAGAACTTCTGATGGCATCTGGCTCTCATACATATAAACTTTACATACAACACAAAGAAACTGCTGTCTTCTCTCATACTGAAAAATTTTGCTCTCCCCTTTATGTTTTTTGGCCTGAGTCAAGACTCAAAACCCTTTTCTATTGACTTCACAGCCTTCAGAATTTCCTTCCATCACACAAATTTCATGCAAAGTCTTGGTCACATCTAAGACTTCAAGCTCCTTTCTGTGAAGTATAGTTTATGCATTAGGTTGCACAGCCTGAAACATAACCTCCAGTGCAGAGGAGATGCTTGAGAAATTATTTCTAGGTAAAAGAAAATGATAACTACATGAAATAAATGTATTTGTATAACTGTTAATGTTGCCTTTGGTAACTATGCATTTCTTTTCTCTCATAGAAGGTATTTGCATTATTTTTTAAGTCAGAAATATGTCTGGACTCCTGAGCTGAGATATAATTTCAGTGTGTCAGGAGGCGAAAAGGACTGAGTCATATAATGTGAACAGACAGTTGTCCTCATCAGATTTTAAATTGTGTCCCTTCTACTTGCTGTGTAGAATAGCATACAATCTGCAAAGAAAGAAAGATTTTAGTTTATGGGAAATTAATCTTTAATTTTACACTTCTCCATTTTGTTTATTAAAAGATTTGTCTAGATCAAAATTAATAAGTAAAACTTGATTAATGTTGAATATTTTAACAAATATAAGCTTACATGTGTTCACTGCCATAAGATGTTTAAACAGTTCATTTTTCTGTTTGTGATGTTCAATTTGTATGTTTGTGTGTGTATGATTGTGTGCATTTTGTATTTTTTTAGAAATATTGTTCAGTAAAGGAACAGAAAGCATATTACAGGGCTTTACTCTTTCTTTATCAGCTAGTAGAAAATTTATTAGGAAGAGATATTTACCTTTCCTGTACCTCCACCACCTCATCTAGAAAACAAGATCACTACGTCATTGGGCCCTGTGAGTATTCAGTGATTATTCTTCTCTCTTCCTAACTTCAATCTATCTTTCATTTCCATATATGCTGAGTCCTGAGTTGCAATCCTATAATCAGACTTTCTTACAGATTTTACAGTCATTTGGGACAAAGGTAGCCCGTTCTATTTTTTTTTTTTTTATAATCATAGCACAGAACACAGAGCAGGTACTCAGTATGTATCGGAGGTGATGAAAGAATTGGGGGAAATATGTAATTTGATTTTCCCTCATTGAAAACATCAGTATAGGAGAAAGTAAATACATTAAATGGCAGTTGTCATGACTTAGAGACAAGAGAATGATGTGTGATTTAACTTCCTATTTTTGTTCCTTCCTGTTGGCATCTTTATTGTCTTCTTCTGGCACAATAAGCAGCCTCTCCTCTTTGACATTTCACTAAGATATTAGGGTTAAAAATTATGGAACACCTGTAATCACCTATTAAATATTGAGGAGAGTATAAAACTGGTAAAAAAATAGCCAAAAAGGACTGCTTTTCAAGGTAACATGAACTTTCCCTACCTCATTTCTCAGAATACTGATTCTTTTTTATTCTTTTCTTTTATGTAAGTTTTTATTAAATGCATTTCATACAACATTTCTCAATCAAATCTAAACTCATTCCCCCATCTATGCCCACCCCTTACATCCCCCCACCCTCCTGCCAGAGCTCATGGACTCTGTCATACATGTTAAGTCCTATCTTGCATCTTTTTCTCAGTCTTTTATAACCTTTTAGATGCACAAATTTACTGTTTTTGGTCAGTTTTTGATTGTGTATTTCTCTTTCATTTTAGTTCCTTTTAATTTTATATTATTCCAAAATATACATATATATACTCCACACATAAATCAAAATTACAAATTCTGAAAATACAGTTTAATTCCTAAACACATTTAGAGATTCACATTTTAGCAATAAAGTTGCATGCAAGTAAAAAGAATATGAATAGAATATGAATACATATCTTCCATTCATAAATGGTAATTACAATGTGTAAATACAAATGCAAATTAAAACTCACTCTAATAAGACTAGCCAAAATTAAGAAGACAACAGACACCAAATGCTGGAGAGGTTCTGGGGAAAGGGGAACACTCATCCACTGCTGGTGGAAATGTAAACTGGTACAACCATTGTGGAAAGCAGTGTGGAGAACCCTTAAAAAACTCAAAATGAGCCTACCACCTGACCCAGCCATACCACTCCTTGGTATATACCCACAAGACTCATCGTACTGCAAAGATACATGCACAGCTATGTTTATTGCAGCTCTCTTCACAATATCAAAGAGCTGGGACCAACCCAAATGCCCCTCAACTAATGACTGGTTAACAAAAATGTGGTGCATCTACACAATGGAGTTCTATGCTGTGGTAAAGAAAGATGACATCATTAGCTTTGCTTGTAAATGGATGGAACTAGAAGCCATTATGCTAAATAAAGTAACACAGTCCCAGAAAGAAAAAAAAAAAAAGGTGAATGGTTTCCCTCATTTGTGGATGGTAACACCAAATCCCCATTTGGCAGGCAAACTGAGCAACTTTATTATTATATTTCATTGAATCTGAAAGCAGCTGTGCTATTCCAATGTGAGTCTCTTAATGGGTTTTAGAATTGTCCTACCACTTGTATTCACACATTGTAGAATACCAGGATTCTTTAGCAAAGCAGACAAGATTCCTCCTTATCTGGAAAAGGATTCATTCTCTCATCTTGTTTTCCCTCTGTTCTGCAGAACAAATCCTTGCCTTGCAGCCTAGACACAAATCTACCAAATTCACTCACTCAAAATTAAACATTCTGGTATGGAGTTTCTATCAAACAAACAAGAGTACAGAATCTCACAGTTCTAACATCAGATTTAATTCTTATCAATTTATTTTCTAAAATGTGTTAAAATTTTCTGAAATTAAAAAGTAAATAACCACCTGAGGTAAAATACTTGGAACAGTTACCACAATAGTCTGCTGGTTTATGAGCTGGCCTCTCAGGCCATCTGTCTAGCAACAAACGCCTTTTTAGGAAGCTTGTTCAAGTTCGTAGAGAATTCCTCAATTTCTGTCTTGTCTGTTATGATAGAGTTCTCTTGAGAAAAAAAAACAATTAAATGAAAACATATTAAAAGAGGATTTATTAGATTGACTTAAAGTATACAGTCTGAGTAGTCCAATTATAGTTTTCTCAGAAGGCCAAGAACCCAGAAGCTGTTCACAAGCATGGTTATCTCAGCAGTTTTAATCCTGGAGAATCACTCATGCTCAGTCCATGTTGGAAGCATAAATAGACTGAATTCTAATAGTGAAGGAATGAAGAATAAGGGCCAACAACAGCAGCAGAGCAGATGAACTTGCCATCAAGACTCAACAGAGGCAAGCTAGGCAAGCTTCTGTCATTGGTCTCCTTTTGTCTGGGCTACTACCAGAAGGGACTGCCCACATTTAGGATGGGTCAGGAAAATCTCCTACAAGTATTCCCAGGGTCTTTCTTTTTTGCTGATTCATTCATGTCCACAATTAGGATTAGCTATCACATTTGTGATCTCATAGGTGAATTATGTTTTAGTTAGAGTAAAATATATCTCTATTAGTAAGTACTTTACTATCTAAAATTGTGCCTCTAATTTTTTTAAATATTTATTTTATTTTATTTTATTTATTTTATGTGTATGAACGTACTGTCTGCATGTAGGTTT
Organism: Rhizomys pruinosus; assembly: GCA_009823505.1. NCBI lineage: Eukaryota > Metazoa > Chordata > Mammalia > Rodentia > Spalacidae > Rhizomys > Rhizomys pruinosus. The sequence continues at coordinate 1,683,287 of VZQC01000426.1, forward strand.
GTGCACCCATGTCATGCAATGCCATGGAGGTCAGAAGAGGGCGTCAGATTCCGCTGGAACTAGAGTTCTCCTGGAATTGGAGTTTCAGACGGTTCTCAGCCGCCATGTGGGTACTGGGGATCGAACCCGGGTCCTCTGCAAGAGCAGTCAGTGCTCTTAACCACTTGGCCATCTCTCCAGCCTCCTGTGCCTCTAATTTTTATATTCACTTACTTTATTACTGAAGTTCTGATGATGTTTTACTTACTAAGATAATTTCACTATTCTTTAGAAAAACTGAAATTTATAACCTTAGGGTCTTTGCTCATGACAGCCCAGCTACAAATCATTCTTCCCTGACACTTAATCCCTGTTATTTTTTCCTATTCTTCAGTAATGAGCTCAACTTTTTACTCCTTTGTAAAGACTTATCCTGGTCCTTGTCTCATCCCAAAAGAATATCATCTTTTAACAAATCCCTCTGAAAGTGTGCCTGTACAGCATTTCTTGTGTTAGCCATCATAAATACTAATTTAAGAGTCCAGTAAGATGGCTCAGTGTGTAAAATACCTGCTGCCAGGCCTGAGGATGACCCTTTAGGACCTACGTGGTAGCAAGAGAAAAATAACTCTTGAACTCCATTTATACACCAGAGTACACACACACACACACACACACACACACACACACACACACACACATTAAACAAACACATAAATAAAACAATGAATATCATTTTAAAGATATTTAAAAAGAGACTGTTCATAGTGGCAGATGATTTAAATCTCACTACTTAGATGGGGATTTCTGTGAGTTCAATGCTAGCCTGGTCTTCATAGCAAATTCCAGGCTACCCAGGATTACATAAAGAGACCCTTGTAAAATTCGCTCTTTAAATACATTTAAATATATTTAAATATTTGCATCTTGTAGGTAGTAGCTATCTGAATATGCATATATGTAAAATAGACTATAAGTAGAGAAAATATACATTTGGGAAATATCAGAATTCACTTCTGAACTCCTATTAATCCTTTAAATTATGCTTAATACAGGTTATTAATTGAAAGTCCCAGGGGATTTGCTACCTCTACATGTGTCATTGGTCATGAAAATCACTGAAGTTCCAAAAAACAATCTGGGCATTTTTTATGACTATCTGTTGCCCACCAGAAATATATGTTAAGAACATTTGCTGAAGACACCCAGTTTTTATGATGGGAGTTAGAGAAATCAAGCTGGAATCCCCTGGATGGAAGCCAACTCCTTTCTGGCCAACACTCACAGTGCTAGGGAGTGCTGCATAGGATATTGGGAGAAAGGTAGCATCAAAAGTCTTACTCAGGTATAGACCCTGCATGTTACCATATATACTTCAAACGGTCTAGGCATGAAACTCTGCTGATGTAGTAGTTGCAAGTCAGGAGTGGGGATTAACAATCACTCTCTGAGTGAATTTTGCCCCACTACAAAGTAAGAGTCAATATCTGGTACTGTAAACCTGGTCCACAGCCCAGGGCTGGTGAATTCATAGACCCTAGTGCAGAAGCTACTGCTGTTGTTTTACTAAATGGATAAGATGCCCATTAAATAACCTTCTAAACCATTATGTTCATACATGTAAGTTAGTGCTGTCTTCAGGTCTGGCCAAAGAAGAGCAGCAGTAACGTCGTTCATAAATGGGTCATCTCTATCATCTGTTCTAAGACTCAGAAAGGAAGCTGGAAAAAAAATGTACGAACCAGAGTAAGAACTAGAAGGAAGCAAAATGTTATCTTGGAAAATAACATGACTGTTCCAGTGTTGAGACATTGCAGCAGAGATTACAGGCAAAAGACCTGCACAGGACTGGCCCTATAAATAGCTTATTACAGGAGCAAGATGAGCCAATGAACACTCTTCTCCCCAAGAATATATAAGCAGATAATGATAGGTGGGAGGAGGGGTTCTTGAGCCTGCACTCCTCCCTAGCGATATCTAGAGATACTTAGTAGTGCCCTGGGGAGATTTTCTTCAATGGTACAGTTACAAGTCAGAAGCCCATGCTCCAGATAATAATACTCTGACTAGGACACTGTAACTAAAATTAAAATCGCTGAGTCATCAAAATTAAATAAATAAAACTATTTAATTCCTCCCGAACTCAACTTTCTTTGGTTAAATGTGTAATAATAATATTTATATTAGTGTACACATCAAACAAAGTAATACATGTTAATAGTTTGGCCTGTATGTTACCTGTGGAGTTAATGACAAATATACTAAAATCCTAAGATCTTAAGAATCTGAAGTCCAGTAGGAAGAATCCAACAGATACCAGCTCTGCTTCAGAACTCACCAGAAAAAAAGGCAGTCGGCCTACTGGAGCCCTAGACCTTGGACATCTAGAAACTCCTTCAGAGATTTTCTTGGATAAACCCTGTACTAATAGGGTTGGTTTTTTTCACCTCTAAAAATCTTTAAGACAGAAGATGCAAAATAAAGAAATTATGAACCAAAAGCTGGACGCTGAAGACAACTCTACCAAATCAGAAACTTGGAAGCAATCCAATAGGACTCATGGTAAAGAGGAAGAAAAGAGAAGAACAGACATGGGGGGAAGCAGGAGCCACCACAGAGGAGGAAAAAGAATGAGACCTGGGGATATGTCCCTGGAAGATATCCATCAGCAGGCCTCTCATGGACACTCTTTGGGCCAAGGTCAAATTAAGACAATGTCCCATGGTACAAGATTGCTTGTCACTCTTCTTTGAGTTTAACCTCACATATAAACAGATACGAAAATGGTTTACTAAAAAAAGGAAGAAAGGCAAGAAAAAAAAGTCCAAGCAGAAAAAAAAAAAAGAAGAAAGCTGTGATTTCTTAGACACTGATGGAGGGGAGACACCTGAGGTTCTCTTCTGGCTCCTTGACAAACACTGTGTGCCCCCTTGTGGCGGTTTGAAGGACAAATGCAGTCCTTAGGCTTCCCCATGCATTTGAGCACATGGTCCCCATTGGTCTTGTTATTTGGAGATTATGAAACCTAGGAGGCATAGCCTTGTGGAGGAAGCATGTCACTAGGGGCTGGCTTTGGAGTTTGGAGCCTTGCCCTACTTCCAGGTTCTCTCTCTCTCTCTCTCTCTCTCTCTCTCTCTCTCTCTCTCTCTCTCTCCTTTCCTGCTTGCAGTGGAAGATGTGAGTGCTCATCCACCCTCCTTCCCTATTATGGATTCTTCCCCTGGAATTATAAGCCAAAATAAACTCTTCCATATGTTAAAAAAAAAAAAAAAAAAAAATAGGGGCTGGCTCAGCACTTAAGAGCACTGACTGCTCTTGCAGGGGACCAGGGTTCAATTTCCAGCACCCACATGGTGGCTAAGAACTGCCTTTAAGTCCAGTTCCAGGGGAATCCAACACCCTCTTCTGACCTCCACAGCATTGCATGACATGAGTGCACCTACTTACATGCAGACAGTACACTCATACACATAAAATAATAAATAAAATTAAAAAACAAGGGCTTTCAGTACAATAATGGAAAATATTTATAAAAAATATAAAAATCAAAAATAAAATCTGAAGTCATTGCTAAATAAAGTTCATCATTTTAGAAAGAGCAGTGTGATCTGACACAGTCCTAGGTGTGACCTTACCTGCCTTTCTGTTTTGATTCTCTGTTGGTATGCAAAAGTTGTACTTACGTCAGAATCTAGGTGCACAGGTGGCAAGCTGAATCAATCACTAGTGAGACTGCTGAGAATTTATGCACACTAGTGATTAATTCTGAAGCCTCTCTGGTCTCTACTGTATCACATGGCAGTGACTGGTCCTGCTGTATTATGTGGGTGATGGAAGGACTCCCTGATTCCCCAAGTGAGGGAGTTGCTTTTAAAGTCAATGTGTTTAGTCCTCAGATAATTTAACCTTTCAGCATCCTCTCTTTAGAGATTTCATCTTTCTTTCAAGTGACATAAATGGCGCAAATGTTTCCCAAAGCTTGGGAATTCATAATGAGTAGTAATTAATTACAGGTTAAGAAAATAAAACAAGAAATAAGAAAGTCATTTTAAGGTTCTGAACAGAGAGAGTCAAGGTTTAGACCTAAACTAATTGGTTTCCTGATAAAGTTTCCCTCCAGGGCCCTGAAGAGACTTTTTATTTTAATGAGTATTTACCAAGATTAGAAGCTTCCTTAAAGTACTGCCTCTTGATTATTTTGAGAAAGGCTGAGGATTCTCAACTGTAACAGCCTACCAGTCTTGTTCATTTCCAAAGTAACACCACATACAAGATTCCCTGCAGTGTAGTAGTGTGCTAGGAATTAAGTTTGTCCTTCCCAAGTGCCCTTATTGGTGTACTATGAATAGTATAGCAATGGGTGTGTGCAGAGGCTCCACCACTAGCTGAGGAGCTATTGACAGTCTAGGGTTGCTAGGTGAGGGAGAGTCACTTTTCTTTAGGATTGTGGCTCTTTTGTATGTCTACAAAGCCCCAGTGGCTGACCTCACAAATAGGTGTACTCAGGAAGCACTAATTGAATTTGGTTGACTAAAATAATAAATAAATAAATAAATAAATAAATAAATAAATAAGACATAAGTGGGGAAGGAGATGTGATGAGAGTATTCCCTGGAGGAGGTGAGAGTTGGACATGATCAAGACACATGGCATACATATATGACATATTTAAAGAATAAAATCCAATCTTTTAAAAGGTTTGTAAACTAGAGTTAAAAGTTTATTGACACAAATCATAAGTTTCACCTCAAAGGAGATAAAAGATAGTTGATAGTTTAGCTGAATATGAATTACCATGCGATGGCCTGGGAACACAGACTTGGGTCACCTACAAATTTCATTTTCCAACACGGTAACAGTTTCATGAAATTTGTATAGTAACAGAACAAAGAAAATATAAATGACAACACATTTCAAATGAATTGGTAGAGGCATCAGAGAGGCCAGGTCTAGGCACATGGGGAGAATTCTGCTTTCAGACTTAGAGGCTATCTTAGAGTATCTTCAGCTCTTGGATGTGTTAAGTTAATATATTCCAAAAGGATAGTCACAAGATGTTAGGACAGGCATAGAAATGGGCAAGGAATGGCTATGTATGAGGCTAAAGACAGACCAAGATAATTTGTAATTAGGCTCTGGACCTATAGCATTTCAAGCTCCCCATAATCATTGAAATTTTACTCAGTTGACCTGCCTTGTAGAAGGTGGTTTGGAGATGCAGGGTTTTTTTCTGGGACCTTCCTTTCACAATTCTTAATCTCCAAGCCTGAGTCCTACTATAAAAGCACACACTCAACCCACTAAGCCAGGCAAAAAAAATTCTATCATTTTTGTTATTTATGGCATAGTTTATATTCTGATTACTGATAAGTGGCCCTATGTTATCAATAATTTGTCAATGAATTAATACTGACAAGCATTCTCATCTTTTACCATGTCACTTTATCTTCTAGGTGGGGATGAGGGTGTGTAGATACAAAATGATTCATAACATTCCAAACACTGTATATTACCAAGCAAAATCATCTGATATATTTAATGGCTATTTCAGTTTGTAAAAGCTTCTCCCTGAATGGGACAGTTAACTCTGGTATTAAAATAAATAGAACGTAGTTGCGTGAAAAAATGATGTATCTCGATGAAGAATCTTTAAGGCACAGAGGATTTGTTTTGTAGTATAATCATTTAAAAACCTATCCAGGAGAGGAGCTGAGGCAAGCACAGGTAGGTAGGCAGCAGCTGGGTGCTTCAGCAAGGCTGATTGTTGATTGGCTTAATCTCGTTAATCCATTAATCCAGTTGTCTTTGGCTTAATTGGCTTTTGTGGCTGTGGGGGCAGAGTTATCCTCCCAGCTACTATAAAAGGTAGGGTTGTGTGAGTCTTGAGATCCGAGATCTCCCTAGACAAGCTGAAGTGCAGATACCAAGGTACCGGCTAAAGAGCAACCCCCCACCCCCGCCAACTGCGATTACGAAGGCATCTGAAGGAGGCAAGTAAAGAAAGCCTTCAACACAGTGTAGAGGCATTTAGGACTCACATTAGAATACAGGCAAGGAGAAGCCCATATGCCAGGAACACAAAGAAGAGACAAAATGGGAAAGGGGCAGGATAATCCCACATCAATCTCTACAAACTCTATGGAAGATTTCTACAGCAGGATCCCCCTGGGGATGGCCCAGGACACACATATGAGAAACACAATTGGGAACAAATTTAAAGAACTACAAGATTATAAAGAGCAAATCAAAGAACTAAGAAAAGAGAATGAAGAACTCAAGAAGGACCTAGAGAGAGAGAGAATGACAAACTCCGAAAGGAAGTGGAAACACTGAAAATATCCCATGCTGAAGAAGATAAGGAAACCAACCATCGAAGCAAAGAGCTACAGGAAGAGATTGAGAAGCTCCAAAAAGAAGTAGAAATACTAAAGAAATCAGAAGAGGAAATGTAAAAGGAAATCAAACACTCATCCAATCAAGAGGAAAGGAATGGAAAAAGCCTCAGAAGCAGAATGGAGGAAGCAGAACAAAGAATATCAGATCTGGAAGATAACAAAGAACAACTAAAGACCTCAAGTAAAGATTATAAAAAATTTAAAAATATACAAAATATACAAAATGAAATAGAAACAAAGAAAACAATACAAAAAGTCAATGAATCCAAAAGTTGGTCTTTGAAAGAATGAACAAGATAGACAGACCTCTAGTCCAGTTAACCAAAAGAAAGAAGGAACAACTCCAAATCAATACAATCCATGGTGAAAAGTGAAATATCACAACAGACAAGGAAAAGATCCAGAAAATCATATGGGAATACTTCAAGAACCTATACTCTACCAAGTTTGAAAACCTAGAAGAAATGGATGAATATCTGAAATCCTGGGAATCACCAAAGCTCAACAAAGAAGAGATCAACAGCTTAAACAGACCTGTAATACATGAAGAAATTGAAGATGTAATAAGAAAACTCCCAACTAAAAAAAGCCCAGGCCCAGATGGTTTCACAGCAGAATTCTATAAAACATTTCAAAAAGACCTACAACCATTATTACTGAAACTGTTTAGAAGGATACAATCAGAGGGAATTCTCCCAAATTCCTTCTATGAAGCCAGCATCACTCTATTACCAAAACCAGGCAAAGATACAACTAAAAAGGAGAATTATAGACCCATCTCCCTAATGAACACAGATGCCAAAATTCTAAACAGGATACTGGCAAATCGCATACAGACCCACATCAAGAAGATCATCCATCATGACCAAGTTGGATTCATACCAGAGATGCAGGGATGGTTCAACATACGAAAATCAATAAACATCATCAAACACATAAACGGAATCAAAGACAAAAACCACACCATCATCTCAATTGATGCTGAAAAAGCCTTTGACAAAATCCAGCATCCCTTCATGCTTAAAGTCCTAGAAGGAATTGGATTGGAGGGATCATTCCTCAATGTAATCAAAGCCATATACAGGAAACCCACAGCCAATATCATCCTAAATGGGGAAATGACAGAAACATTCCCTTTAAAGGTAGGAACTCGGCAAGGCTGCCCCCTGTCACCACTCCTCTTCAATATAGTGCTTGAAACACTTGCTAGAGCAATAAGGCAAGAAAAGGATATTAAAGGAGTACTAATTGGAAAAGAGGAAGTCAAACTATCCCTATTTGCTGATGATATGATTGTTTACTTAAGGGATGCAAAAAACTCCACCAGAAAACTCCTAGAAACGATTAACAGCTTCAGCAAAGTGGCAGGATACAAAATTAACCTTAGAAAATCAATGGCCTTTCTTTACACCAACAACAAGCAACTGGAGAAAGAATTCAAAGAGACCTTCCCACTCACAATAGCCTCAAAAACAATAAGATACCTAGGAACAAACCTAACCAAAGACACCAAAGACCTCTACAACAAAAATTTTAAACCCTTAAAGAAAGAAATTGAAGAAGACCTCAGAAGATGGAAAAACCTCCCATGCTCATGGATTGGGAAAATTAACATTGTAAAAATGTCCATTTTACCAAAACTCTTGTATAGATTTAATGCAATCCCAATCAAAATCCCCAAGAGTTTCTTCACAGGCTTGGAAACAAAAGTTCTTAAATTCATTTGGAAAAACAAAAGACCCCGAATAGCCAAATCAACCCTGAGTGAAAAGAGCTACACAGGAGGGATCTCTATACCAGATTTTAAACTATACTACAGGGCTATAGTCATAAAAACAGCCTGGTACTGGCACAAAAACAGACCTGTTGACCAATGGAACAAAACCGAAGATCCAAATCTGAGCACATACAATTTCAGCCATCTCATATTTGACAAGGGGGCCAAGAAACCACAATGGAGAAAAGACAGCATCTTCAGCAAGTGGTGTTGGCAAAACTGGATCACCACTTGTAGAAGAATGAAATTAAACCCCTACCTCTCACCCTGTACAAAAGTCAACTCCAGATGGATTAAAGACCTCAACGTGAAACCCCAAACTCTGAAGGTGATAGAAGAAAAAGTTGGCAGCAGACTACAAGACATAGGCGTAGGAAAAGACTTCCTAAATCAGACAGCAGCTGCACAAGAATTAAGGTCGACAATTGACAAATGGGACCTCATCAAACTCAAAAGCTTCTGTACATCAAAAGAAACAATCAAGGAAGTGAAGAGAAATCCCACAGAGTGGGAGGAAACCTTCACTGCAGATACATCTGACAAAGCATTGATTTCCAGAATATATAAACTACTCAAAAAACAAAGAAAAAAGAAAACAAACGACCCGCTCAATAGATGGAGCAAAGAACTGAACAGAGACTTCACAAGCGAGGAATTAGAGATGTCTGAGAAACACCTCAAGAACTGCTCAACATCACTAATCATTAAGGAAATGCAAATCAAAACCACTTTAAGATATCATCTTACTCCAGTAAGACTGGCTAGGATCAAGAAAACAAATGATACCAAGTGCTGGAGAGGTTGTGGGGAAAGGGGAACACTCATCCATTGCTGGTGGGAATGTAAACTCATACAGCCACTATGGAAATCAGTGTGGGGAACCCTTGGAAAACTTGGAATGAACTTGCCACCTGACCTAGTCATACCACTCCTGGGCATGTACCCTCAAGACTCACCCCACCGCAGAGATACATGCATGACCATGCTTATTTCAGCTCTCTTCACAATAGCAAGGAGCTGGAACCAACCCAAATGCCCCTCAACTGATGTGTGGATAGAGAAAATGTGGTACATCTACACAATGGAGTTCTATGCAGCAGTAAAGAAAGATGACATCCTGAGCTTTGCAGGAAAATGGCTGGAGCTAGAGGACATCATGCTGAGTGAAGTAACACATTCCCACAAAAACAAACGATGAATGGTATCCCTCATCTGTGGATGCTAGTTCCAATTACCTAGTTGTAAGTATTTCTTGTGTAGGGCCCCCTGAGCTTTTGTCCAAAGCAGTTGGGCTTAATGCATATTGAAAACAACAACAACAACAACAACAACAACAGCAACAACAACAACAGAAAGGACTACATCAAAGAACTGACTGAAACAGTGAATTTCTGCTGAAAACAGTCAACTTCCTCATGGAGAATACTGAGAAAGACTGAGAAAGAGATGAAAAGCATGTTTGGCAGAATGTGTGAGCTCTGGTGGGATGGGGGAATGGGCGGGAACACGGGTCTAGATTTGTTAAAAACTAAAAATAAATTTATTTGGAAAAAAAATTAGCAAGAAGACAGATTTCAATTTTCATGTCAGAAAATCTCCAATCATGTAACTCGTTTTCAACAGCTGGCAATCCATGACTAGATTGAAAATAAGCCAACATTGACGTTTCAGTAATTAATAAAGACCTACAGACTGCTTTTAGCTAATTGCATGCTTAAAGATGAACCAGATGACAGAGGTTTTAAACTGACCGCTAATCTAAAAAGTAATGGAATAAGAAGAGATATAGTACGTGATTATTGTTTCCTGTCTTAGAAACATTCTAAGCTCAACAACACTGAATAATTCCTAAATGACTACAAGATTAAAACAATTAATATTAAGGTTAAAGTTTAAAGAATTTTCCATGATTGATCCAAATGAGTACAAGGTTGCTTTCCTGGCCAATTCCCATCCCACTTTAGGAAAAGGATTTTATTGTGTTCCTTCAATGAAAATTATAAGGAACACTGGCCCTAGAACCTGCTTCTTACTCTTCCTGAGGAGCCTACTGGGACTTTTACTTTGTCGTCTATTGAAAGTGTAACATTTTATAGGACCACAATTGGTGATGATAAAGAGTGGATTAATTATCTCCAGGAACTAGATAGCTGAAGGATTGTTCAATACCAAGTGGGCAAGCCTAAACACAATTACACATGCACCACTAAATGGGCTCAATGTAATATTTATACATATGTGTGTCATTTATAAATGTATGAAGTATATGTAATAATAGTAAATAAACAAGAGGACAAGACACTGAGAAAATGGGGTGGGCATGGGAGGTGTTGGACACGGTGTGAGATGAGAGTAAATACTGCAAATACAATACTTATGTATGATATTTGCAAATTAAATTAAATAAAATAAAAAAATAATAACCAGGCATGGAGGCATACAGTTTCAATCTCATCACTTAGGAGGCAGAAGCAGGCAGATCTCTGTGAGTGCAAGGCAAGCCTGATTTATATAGCAAGTTTCAGACTAACTGGGCCTACAGGAAGACCCTGTCTCAAAAAGGCAATAATAATAATAATAATAATAATAGCAATAACAACGGAAGATATGAAGTTGGGATGTGTTAGTAAATTGGGCTAGGGGTCTGAATATGATCAGAACATATTGTGTGAAATTCTCAAAGAATCAATAAAATATATTTTAAAAAGTGTAACATTCTATCTGTTTGGTCTGGACTTCCCAGAATCCCAAAGGACACAGGTACCCACTTACTCCAGAACCTGTCAATCTTCTGACCCCTTCCCCTGTACCTGACGTCCTGCCCCATGGATATAAATGGATGGACCCCACCTGCCATCTCTCTCCCTGCCATGCTACTCTGTTCCACCAGGTGTCTGCAAGTGGCCCTTGCAGGTGGACCTTGCTGGTAATCTCAGATGGAATTAAAGCATGTTTCTGGCGTGACTTAAGCCTCATGTGCCTTTTTATCTGGGGGCTGGGGGTGCACAGCCCTTTTGTAACCTAATATTACGGTGCTGTGGACTTGGTTGGGGCCCCAGATGTTTTGATCAGGCTGAGTGCTCGCCAGCATTTTTGATCTGGTGGAGCGCTTGCCAGCTCTCACACTGAAAAGGACCTCCTAACATATTTTTCGAAGCCCAGTGACAGACTTGCCAGCAGCAGTGTACTTCTTCAGACAACCAGCTTCCGCATTTCAGCATTTCAAGATGAGGTACCACTCTGCTCTCCTCCTTCCCTCCCTCCC
>VZQC01000426.1:1695384-1706218 GCA_009823505.1 Rhizomys pruinosus
CCAATCTCTCTTCTGTTTTCTTCTAAACCTCCAAGAGGATTATTTGAATATGCATTCCTTTTGGTACTTTCATAATACCCATATAACTCAAGTAAAGTTTGAACTTTGACTTAAGCACTGTTAATAATCTTAATTGCTGTGGCCAAAATATTCTGAACTAAATATAAAACTCATGGTAGGAGCCTGGTGGTAGTGGGCAGGGGCCTGGGGAGAGGCAGAGGAGAGCTGTAGGATAACAATGTAAGTGTTTTATTAGGCTTCACAAGAAAGTTGGAAGGAGTGGAGGAACTTCATCTTCTATGGGTGGGAGGCTAAAAATGAAGGAAGAGAATCAGAGATTTGTAGGTAAAGTTTTTTTTAGCTTCAAAGCACCCTCTGGGAGGTTAGGGCGACATCTGCCCTAGTGTCAGAGTGCTGGTCAGAGTACCGGGCCTATGTGACCAAATGTGGGAGACTCTGAAATGGGGTAGTCACAGGGTCGTGTGAAAAGCATCCCAAAATTCACAGGGGAGACACAGAAATGGGTCCAGATTCTGTCCCCAGCATCCCAGTGGACAGCAATTTGGATGGAAAAATCGGGGGACCCTGATTATGCTGGCACTCAGGGGTCCAAAAGGGAATGGAGGAACTGCGTCCTTTAACAGGAGGCTAAAAAAATGAAGGAAGAATCGGAGGGAAGACAGGCAGAGAAAAGGAGCGAGAGAGAGAGAGAGAGAGATAGAGGAGATAGATGGAGTGACGATGAAGAGAGAGTAGAGTAGGAGAGCAGATAGTTGTACCACTGCCCGGGAACCCAGTTTGAGGCAGACTGCGAGCCCCATTGGGTCCAAAACAATGATGGGCTAAAGCTGACGAGAGAAACAGAGAGAGGAGGGAGGAAGTACAAAGGGGCTGAATCAAGGAGCAGAAACGAGGGGAAAGAGGGAGGGAGGGGAGAGAGAGAGGGCGGGAGGGACGGGAGGGATACCCCCCCCCCCCCCCGTTGGTACTGTGAAGACCCTGCACTGGTATACTCATATAAGACTCAACCAGCTTGTCTTTTCAGTTGCAGAGAAAACTCCACTAAGTACTGGCCACTATTGATCTGGACCAAACCCCCTGGGCAGAGCACCCAGAGCAGCCAAAATGGGAAACTGGATTCTAACCCTCAGGCCTGACAGCTGTTCCCCCAAGACCTCGCCCCCCTCCATCAGCTCTGAAGCAGATACAGAAGAGAGAACATCGCCCCATTTCCTTATCATAAGCAAAAGGCTGGAATGTTAGGGCTGGGCTTCCCAGAATCCCAAGGGACACAGGTGCTCACTTCCTCCAGAACCTGTCAATCTTCTGACCCCTTCCCCTGTACTTGAGTTCCTGCCCCATGGGTATAAATAGGTGGACCCCAGCTGCCATCTTTCTGCCTGCCATGCTGCTCTGTTCCACCATGTGTGTGCATGTGGCCCTTGCAGGTGGTCCTTGCTGGTAATCTCAGATGGAAGTAAAGCATGTTCCTGGCATGACTTAAGCCTCATGTGCCTTTTTATCTGGGGGCTGGGGGCACATACCCTTTTTATAACCTAATACTATCTCCTTTTATTTCCTTTCCCCAGCAAATATCTTTATACTTAATTAACTCTTTTTCCTAACTCAAAGAAATATTTCTTGTGCTCTAGGCCAAGTCTGCTTTTTTTCTTAATAGTGTGTTACTTGGTCCAATTTTTGTCAATAAAGTTTATTTCTGTTGATTAACTCATAGCTCCTTAAGAATGTTTTAAAAACTATTATTGTTCTTATGAGCCACTAGAGGAATGGAACATGGAGGTAAAATTTCTTTTCTTCATACTCTGACTTGTTTTCTGCTATCAATCTAGATGGAGATGACACCAAGGGGAGGCACTAATCTGGACACAAGGGACAGATTGGAGTTATAGAAGTAGATTGAGAAGGGTCTTTGTATACAACCTCACAAAGACCTAGGGAGAGATTTTACAGTAATGTGAGATGCTTTATGAACCAAATAATATTGCACAATTTTAATCTAACAAAATTAGTCCCATGGAGTTTATTTAATTTTAGCATGATGAATAAGTGGTTAAGCTCCAAATAGAAACAAATTCTTCATTTTCTAGCTGGGCATGGTTGTACATGCCTTTAAAAACCTGTAAATAAAAATTTAAAATATATTTAGAAAGATAAGAAAAGTGGCTGGAGAGACAGCTTGGTAAGAGCACTGACTGCTCTTAAAAGGACCCAGGTGGTTTGATTCCCGGCACCTACAAGGCTGCAGACAATTGCCTGTAATTCCAGTTCCAGGGTTTTCTGACATCTGGGAGCATTGCATAACATGGGTGCATTTACATACATACAGGCAATACACTCATAAACATAAAATGAAAATAAACAAAAGAAATTTTAAAAATCTGTGTCATTAGTTATGTCTGCTTTAACCTTGACCACCTGTCCCCCATAACCAAAGTTTTGTTTGTGTAGCTTATGTCATGTGCCCTGAATTTATTGTTTATTAAATATGAATGAACTAATGAAGGAAAAGCATATTGAAATATACTCACACTTAATTCCTAAATGTAAAAATGTGTGTACAGTCACATTCTGGGACAGCTAAAACTATATTGTTCACACTAATGAACAATAATAAAATAAATAACAATAAAAATATGCAAAAGGGGCTGGAGAGGTGGCTCAGCAGTTAAACTCACTGGTTGTTCTTTTTTTTTAATTTTTTTTATTAATTTTTTATTTATTTCTGTATGTGTATGAATGTACTGTCTGCCTGCAAGTCTGTGCACCCGTGTCGTGCAACGCTGCGGAGTTCAGAAGAGGGTCTCAGATTCCCCTGGAACTGGAGTTCTCCTGGAATTGGAGCTTCAGACGGTTCTCAGCCGCCATGTGGGTGCTGGGGATCGAACCCAGGTCCTCTGTAAGAGAGGTTGGCGCTCTTAACCGCTAGGCCATCTCTCCACTGGTTGTTCTTACAGAGGACCTGGGTTCAGTTCCCAGTACCAAAATGGCTGCTAACAACTGTCTGTAACTCCAGTTCCAGGGGATCTGCCTCCCTCTTCTGGCCTCCAGGGGCATTGTATGGCATGGATGCACTTAATTGCAGGTAGGCAATAGAGTCATATACACAATATAAAATCAAACAATGTGGTAATCAAAATGCTTAGTTAAGCCATAGGTATATAGTACTGTGAGAGTGCTTTGGATGACATACTCATTCCCTAATTTTCTCCTAAACATTGCCCATTTCCTTTAAAACAATATTACAGTGGCATTTGATTGTGCATTTTCTGAAACCAGAAAACAAATTCAATTCACATTTAAAGTATAATTTAGAAGAAGAACAATTTGGACTTTCACAGTCAAAAGTATTATATGAGTCCATTTAGTCTGTCTTTTAATATCAGACAGTATATGGATTCTAAACAAACATAAAGAGGCAGTTACTAACATTTTCATCTGATTAGGATGCTCCAATGAGTGTGTACAGTAACTCTGGGCCTCACCATGCTCCCTTGGCCCCTGTGCCCTCTTGTCAAGGAGAACCCTCAGGTACATTTAAATCAACCTCGATTCAATGGTAGGTGAGATAACAACTGCCCAATTAGTCAGAATGCTGATACTTTCACTTGAGGTTTAGTGCATTGTTTTAACCAACAAGGAAGGAGAAGTTGTAGTTTCTTCTGCTGAAGCTGTATTATAACTTAGTGGCCTAGAAACCATCTGGGCTTTTATTGGTATACTTCCATGGCAGCATTTCTTTCTTTCTTTCTTTCTTTCTTTCTTTCTTTCTTTCTTTCTTTCTTTCTTTCTTTCTTCTTTCTTTCTTTCTTTCTTTTCTTTCTTTCATTTCAAACAACCATAGCTGACTCACATTTGCAAGTGTGGAGGCAACATGGGATTAAGTTTAAGGAGAAGGTGAGGAAGGACACAAACAAACTCACATCCTTCCAAAGGAGCATGGCATGCCACTACTAAAGACATGTTTTCTGGGTGCCCAAGGCTGCTTCTGCCATCCCTTTCCCTATTTGTAAGTCCAGCTGGTATCAAAATTGGAGGAGTAACTCATGAACACATGCCAGTGTCACGGTTGGTACACCCAAAATATACTGCATGTAAAATGATTTTTGTATTCAATGCTTTTAAGAAGGCCATTGTGTACCAACTGGTTAGCAGGACTTAGATGACCATAAGAGCATGGAGAACATTTTTCAGCAGGAGGAAAGCTTGGTGCTTACTTATTTACTTAGATAAGAATATACAGATGCTATAAATGCTTAGGAAAGACATTTATTTAATAAATTCCTTTGGAAGGTTTTATGCAATCTGAAAGAAGAACTAAGCCGAAGTAATATGATTATCTACTTTAAATAACCAGAATGCTAGAAATAGCATTTTTAAAGTAAAACTCATTAGAATATAAAAGTAAGAAAATTCAAGATCTAAGAAACACACAGATATCTTAAAATGATAAAAGTGAAGAGAATTTATTGATTCTAGCTAGTCTCAGTGATTCCAGAATAGCTTGCATTCTATTAATTTCTTTTCAATAAGTAATTGAAACTGAAAAAATTGGAAGAGCAGTCTTTGAAGACACAAAAGAATAAGAATAAAATTCAGACCAAAACTGGATACTAATCTGGGGTTTGGAAGAATGAAATAGCACTGTGTTCTTCATATATATTGTGATCAGGTCACTTCTTTTTTTTTTCTAGTTATCAAAAGTCTTTATTATTTTAATTATAGACTTGTCACTTCTTATTAGTGTGGTGAACAACTGTAGAAAATGGTAGGCTTGTTGAATTAACATATTTTATTACAGAGACTGAAGGTGACAAAGGGGCTAGAAATAAAGTAGTATTGAAAAAAAGAAGGGTTTCATGGGTTGGCTTAAAACATTACATATAAAACACTGTCATGCCCATGAAAGATCCCTCATATTCACAAAATTGAAAATAACCCAACAGAAAGCATCAACTGTGAACCTAAGAAAGAAAAAGTAGAAATCTCAGCTGTTCATCACCCTGGATTTGCACCAAAACCCTTGGCCAGCTAAAGATTGAACCCAAAGTTTATGGCAAGGATTAAGGCCCTACTAAAAAGCCTTAGAAGGTCTGATAGAAGAAATCAAGGAAATTTATAAAATCTATAAATAAAAAAATCCACAATTTCAGTGTAATCAAATAATAATATATTTATTCAAGTGAGCTAAATATTTTTTCAAAGAAAGATCATTGGAGCCAGAGGCTGCAATATACCGTATCTTCAAAATGTCAGTCAGGTGTATGAGTAACCATGCCTGTAATCTCATAGATCTTCAATAGGAGAAACAGGATCCCCATAGCAAGCTGACTAACTAGATTACATTAATTGGTGAGCTTTGTATTCAAGCTATAGATCCTCCCTCAATGTGTGAAATGATAAAGAAAGTCACAAGACCACAACCTCTGGCTTCCACATGAATGCACATACACAGGCACTCACATAAACATGTGCCCGCCTACATATAAAACAGACACACATACAACTCATATACATGCAAAACGATCAATACAATTTAGCATATGATCTAACCATTGATATTTCCAAGACAGCCCATCTCAATTGTAGACATCTCTTTCCAGATTAGACATAGAAGAGAATTTGAACTACTGTTTAACAGACATAATAAATAAATTTCATTACCCTTCACCTGTATGTAGATAACAGAGAGAGAACTTGATGAACATTTACCAGCATAGCACTGACATGCTCCAATGAAACTTACATCACAAAACCGGGCATAAGACTTGAATGTTTAATGAGCATGTGAATTCAAAGAAAAAATGGACCTTTAAATGTATCACAAATCAAGAGTATATGACAGCACTAGTTAGTTTTATTCCCATTTGTATGATCCTATTTTTTATGTGCCCTCTACTCTTTCTCAGATGGACTTTCCCCTAGTGATGAATGATGGCTTCAGAAATTACAGGAAGGTCATGGAGAAACCATATCACAAGATGACAATTATGGGTTCTGACTTATTTGCATATCTACCTGTGTATCTGATTGTGTTCAAGAGAGAGGTTCAGGCCAAGGTCACAATTTTTTCCTCTTGAGCTTGAGTTCAGGTTCACTAATAAATAGCCTGAGATTAGAAAAGCTGTAGCTTCTTGCAGACAGTGAAATTTTTGTTATGAGAAGGAGATTCTAGGTTGCATGAGAAATGTAATCACAGACACTTACCAAATAATAGATGTGAAGAATATTCCAGGTTTTTCTAAGTAAGAGGTAGGGATTGGACTGTGATTCTTTTTTTATTTTATTTTTATTATTTATTTATTTATTTATTTATTTTATTTATTTATTTATGTGTATGAATGTACTGTCTGCATGTAGGTCTGTGCACCCGTGTCATGCAATGCCGCGGAGGTCAGAAGAGGGTCTCGGATTCCCCTGGAACTGGAGTTCTCCTGGAATTGGAGCTGCAGACGGTTCTCAGCCACCATGTGGTTGCTGGGGATCGAACCCGGGTCCTCTGCAAGAGCAGTCGGTGCTCCCAACTGCTAGGCCATCTCTCCAGCCCTATTTATTATTTTTTATGTGTATGAGTGTACTGTCTGCATGTAGGTTGGTGCACCTGTGTCATGCAGTGCTGTGGAGGGCAGAAGAGGGCGTTGGATTCCCCTGGAACTGGAGTTAAAGACGGTTTTTAGCTGCCATGTGGGTGCTGGAAATCAAACTCGGGTCCTCTGCAAGAGCAGTTGGTGGCTCATAAGCACTGAACCATCTCTCTAGTCCCTGGACTGTGATTCTTAAACCAACACATGGGATACCCTGGATAATTGTTTTCTTAGATCATGGAGATTTTGTCCTGACTACAATATGCAGATATTTTATTCTCACCAAAACTCTTTAAAATTTGAACATGTTCCTTGACAGAGTACACTTTGGCTAAGACCTCAACCCAATTTTTTTAGTACCAAATACTGTCTAAAGAGTAGCTGAGTGAGGTATTATGTGTGTTACCCAGCACAGTTCCACAGAGGTACAGATGAGTGGCACTAATCTGGATGAAAGGAAACTAAAAAGAAAGGTAAAACATTCTTTTTTCTAATGTAACAAGAATATAAAAGAAAGAATGGGAGTTTAATCTGTCAGTTTTTTGAGCAATCTGAGGTTTCACATAGGAATTATGAAATGCAATCTGAAACTTTGAGAAAAAATGTGATTTTGTATTTTAGTCTTATTCAAAATGAATGAGGCTGCCAGTTCCTATTTCAGCAACTATATTTTATAAAACTGCGCTTTGTAGATTGATCTTACTCCACACAGGGATTACCAGCAAGGCACTGTTCAGCTTTCCAGAGCACAGGAGTGGCCCCAGGAGACACAACTAAAGAGACAAGTGGAGACAGGTAAATCTCCAGCTTTCGACTTCCTTTCCCCTGTATCACTTGTTCTGCTTTATGTGTGAGTTTTCATCTGTGGCACGGGCTTCCTGTTGCCTTTATGCTTTGCCGCTTCTTTTGCCCGAGGTGAAGTTAGTCCACACATATCCAGACCAGAGGCTTCAGAGGAGAGGAGAGGAATAAAAGGACTCTCCCTGTCTTTGTTGAGCAAGTGCCTAGGGAACTTGCACAGTCAGGGAAAAGACCTATATATTCTTTGTTCAGTCAAGATTTCAGCTTTCTACCAACATGTGGCACTTTAAATTTTGGTGTCTCAGACTTGCTCATTAATACTTTCAGGAGTGCCCTCATGAATTTGTACAATCCTTTTGTTTTTAAATTTTCTCTTTCTGTGGTGCTAGGGACAAAAATCCATGAATTCACATATGTTAGGCAAGAACACTATGACCCACCTGTATCCCCAGGGACTAAATTTGTATAGGCATTTTAAATTCACCCTTTGAATGCTCTAAATCCTACTTACTAGTATAATATTTGTTTATTTTCCTCTTCCTATGGTACTGATGAAATCTTTTCTTTTTTTTTTTTAAATCTCTTTTTTTTTAATTATCCATTAAAGGCCGACCATTTGTTAAGAGGCAAGATGTATCCATCCCCCATTGTTAAAGTCCCAGCCAGCTCATTTGGTCCACTACTGAGCACTTATTACCTATAGCACTTATTACCACTACTGTTTATTGCTTATTTTCTCCTTCTCATTATTATTACCACTACTGTGTTGCATTTTTGTAGCCAAAGCAGCCTGAACATTTCCCCTGTATCTAAAGTTTTAGGAACCTGTGTTGCTGGAGAACCTTAGTCCTTTCTTAGTCTCCACAGCTATATCGTAGCTGCCACATTTATCCTGAAATTCATTTCCTAATTGTCCAATTTTAGCATATTTCAATACTATCAAGATTACTTGGGGGAAAGAAAAATAGAAGGCTGGAAAGGAAAGAAGTGAGGAAGGAAGAAAGGTAATGTATTCTAATTAAAATAAGCAGTCTTTGTACTAAGAGATAAGACAAAAGCATTTAGCCTTCCAGGTTCTCTGATTCTTAGTCCTGAAATGGATATAAGTAGAAATTGATTTCTGATACCAAGTGCTGGAGAAGTTGTGGGGAAAAGGGAACACTCATCCACTGCTGGTGGGTATATAAACTGGTGCAGCCACTATGGAAAGCAGTGTGGAGAACCTTTGGATGAACTTGCCACCCAACCCAGCCATACCACTCCTGGGCATGTACCCTCAAGACTCACCCCACCACAGAGATACATGCACAGCCATGTTTATTTCAGCACTCTTCACAGTAGCAAGGAGCTGGAACCAACCCAAATGCCCAACTGATGAGTGGATAGAGAAAATGTGGTACATCTACACAATGAAGTTCTATGCATCAGTAAAGAAAGACGACATCATGAGATTTGCAGGAAAATGGCTGGAGCTAGAGGACACCGTGCTGAGTGAAGTAACAAAGTCCCAGAAAAACAAACGACGAATGGTATCCTTCATCTGTGGATGCTAGTGCCAATTACCTAGTTGTAAGTATTTCTTGTGCATGGCCCCTTGGGCTTTTGTCCAAAGCAGTTGGGAGTGATGCATATTGTAAACAACAACAACAACAGAAAGGACTGCATCAAAGATCTGACTGAAACAGTGAACTTCTGCTCAAAACAGTCAACTTCCACATGGAGAATATTGAGAAAGACTGAGAAAGAGATGAAAAGCATGTTTGGCAGAATGCATGAGCTCTGGTGGGGTGGGGGGATGGGAGGACACAGGTCTAGATTTGAATATATATATATATGTATATATATACATATATATATTAAAAAAAGAAAAAAAGAAATTAGTTCCTTAATGATTTCAGCTCTACAAGCTTCAAAACCTTTCCAAATGGAATAGAGTTAACTCCTTTCTAAATTTGCCTTGGATTTAGTTCTTTTAGAAGTAAGAATAAATAAATAAATAAATAAATAAATAAATAAATAAATAAAATAGGATGAGTTTTTCTATGCATAAAAGAAAGTAATCCTCAAACCTGTATCATGTAGATTGTTCTGTTACCAAACGCAATGAGTTCACTAATACTGGGACTCTGGAAAATAAGTGGTAGGGCTGGATGGTGGATTCAAAGGCATATAATTCCAGTTTCTGGGTAATCTGAGATAAAAGGATTACAGTTTCAAGATATGTCTGGGATACAAAGTGAGTTCAAGGTCAACCTGATTAATTTTGTGAGATCTTATTTCAGTTATTAATTAATTAAAAGATTATGGTGGTAGCTGATTTGTAGAGCACTTTCCTACCATATGTTATGTCCTAAATTTCATTCCCCATAACAGATACAAAATGGGTGGTAAAACTGAAAGATTAAAGGGTAGAATCACAAATTACTTCTTCTCAAATTCAAAAAGTAAAGTTTCTAAATGTGAAAACACTAGAATCTGATTTACTAGGTTTAAGGAAGAGCTGAAATTTGTATTGAGATTGATAATTCCAAATTCTATATGTTACTTTTTTATCCCCATGATTAAAGACCAGAATGAGAAGCAATTTATAGAAGAATGAGTTTACTTTGCCTACAATTCCACATGGAGAGTCCACAATGACAATGGGCAGTGGAGGCCAGAAACTGGTTGATTACATTGCCATCCACATGCAAGAAGAAAGAGAATCTAGAAGTGGGCAAGACTATAAAATCTCCAAGCGTTCCCTTAGTGAGATATTTTTCAGGCAAGTCTCTACCACACAAAGGCTCCATAACATTGCTGTTCTAGTTTGTTTTCAAATTGCTGTAACAAAACCCTCTGACCAATACCAACTTGGGGAAGAAAGAGTTTATTTCTTACAACTCCTGGGACACAGTTAATCTATCACTGAGAGAACCCAATGTAGGAACTTGGGGCAAGAAACTGGAGGCAGAAGCTGAAGCACAGGTCATGGAGGAAGGCTGCTTAGTGCTTGCTCCCCTGGCTCATGTTCAGTCTGCTTTCTTATACAATATATAGCAACCTGCCGAAGGTTGTCACCTCCCACAGTGGGCTGGGCCCCCTTATATCACTCAACAATCAAAAGAAAGTAATCCATAGACATGGCCACAGGCCAGTCCAATAGAGGAAGTTCTCCAACTGAGGCTCCTGTAACCCAGGTGTGTCAAGTTGACACTAAAGCTATTCAGCATAATCCCCAAGCAGTGACAACAGGGGACCAAGTAAGTGTTCAAATACCCGAACCTGTGGGAGATATTTTCTATTCAAATCACGAATGCAGTTATTCCCCTAGAGCATCTGACAGTGGAATCAAAGGATTAAGTACTGCTAAATTCATCTTTCAAGTTCATGAATCTCTCAAATGGGTTTTATGTTAGGGTTCTCTATCAATTTCATATATATATATATAT
>VZQC01000426.1:1706450-1729918 GCA_009823505.1 Rhizomys pruinosus
CTAGCAATCCCTATCTGGCCCCCTGCCCCAACCTGGAGGGTTCCTAGAAAGCCATCAGTCCTTAGTCAACAATAGAAGCCTGAAATTTCTCTTTCTGATATGTGAGGGGATCAGCAGCAACAGGAACAGGGTACATTAAAACCAATGCTCACAGGCTCTAACAAATTTACCTAGTATTCAGGACACACATTATGTGATGAGATCTGCGATTGTATTCGTGAGATCTGCTATTCATTCGCAAGGCTTGATTCATCCCATCACACTAGTTCTCTTTAATGAATGAATTCATAAAAAGAAACTTGTAAGCTTATATAATAAATGAATAGAAAAATAATTACCCAGTCCTTGCAGTGCACTGTGGCTAAGGATAGTGACTCCTAGAATCAGGAGGTCTGAGATGGCAGAAACAACATATCTCCAGAAAGACAATAGTGTTCATGAGCTATGACTACTGTAGTCTTTTGCCTCTACATAGAATTTAATGACATCACCTAACCAACTAAAGTGATTTTCTGAACATGAATATAAGTAGCTCATGAGATTGGAAAGGGATGATAAAACAGAAAACAAAAACACACAACTCTATTAAAGAACATTATTCAGATGAAATGTTTATCTGATTAATATAATGGCCTCCTGCCCATATTTAATGGTACTTAGAACCACATAGAACTCTGTTAAAAGGGGGCTGGAGAGATAGCCTAGCAGTTAAGAGCACCGACGCTCTTGCAGAGGACCCGGGTTCGATCCCCAGCACCCACATGGCGGCTAAGAACCGTCTGTAACTCCAATTCCAGGAGAACTCCAGTTCCAGGGGAATCCGAGACCCTCTTCTGACATTCGCGGCATTGCACGACATGGGTGCACAGACCTGCATGCAGACAGTACATTCATACACATACAAAAAATAAATAAATAAAAAAAAGAGCTCTGTTAAAAGGAGCTTGTGGAGTAGGAGAAAGCGGTGAATATGTAAAGCAAATCCACTAATACAATGAGTGTAAATGGTTACAGATAAAGCTCAGAGTCTATGGTATAAGCAATTTCAATTTATTTTGCCCATGTACTATGAAAAGGCAGAACAAATTACTTTGTAATGACCATGCAATTGTAGGCAAAATTTTAGTTTATTTATGCCATCATGAAAAGACATGAGACATAAAAAACATTATTATTTAGCTGGGCGTGGTGGCACTTGGGAAGCAGAGGCAGGCTGATCTCTGTGAGTTCAACTTCAGCCTGGTCTACAGAGTGAGTTCCAGGCCATCTGGGGCTATAGGGAGACCCTGTCTCAAAAAGACAAAAAAGAAACACTAGTATTCAATCCAAACAACATATGCTTTTCTCAAATTAAGCTGGAGAGATGGATCAGTGGTTAAGAGCACTGGCTGTTCTTGCAGAAGACACAGGTTAGAATCTCAGCACCCACATAGTAGCTAACAATCATCAGTAACTCCAGTTCCAGAAGATCCAATGTCCTCTTCTCTCCTCTGCAGGCACTGCACAACACAGGTACACTTATATGCATGCAGACATAGTACTCATACACATGAAATAAAAATAATATTAAAGATCTGTATATAAGTGAAGGTCAACTGTATATTGTGGGTCTTTCTCCATTTAAGACCAAATCAACACACTGCACTGTGACCCCTAGGTCTATTTTAATCAAAGACATACTTGCAGACACCAAAAGTAAGACTTGAAGCATGTATTACATTATCAGAATCATAAACAGCTAGACCAAGAGCTAATCATTGCCATGTGTGTATGGTTGCAATAAATATATGCACATATAGAAAGATATCACATAATAGCAGGATAATGGTTTGAATGTTAAATCAATATACTAATAGAGGGCCTTTCTGGAAAAAAAAAATCTGAGACCCTTATATTATACCATTTTTCTTACTTGGGAATTTTAAAGTCTTTTTAAAAGAACAGAGTAAGTCAGATGGTTTCAAAGATACTCTATGGTAGTTCTATTTATAGTTATGGAATTTGGCAATGTCAACATACTCTTGAGGCCACAAAGTATCTGTGAGCTATCAAGGGATAACACCTTCAAAGCTTGGCAATAAATATAATATGGGTGGTTTAAAAAATATTAGATGAAAGACCAAGCAAGTGAGTCTTTATAATGGAACAGGGTGAATGTACAGGGCCCAAATGTATAGACATGTCTATACAACTTTCTTCAGAAACTAGATTTATGCCTCTTACCATGTCAAGAGATTATCAGATATTATCTAAGTTTGGAATTTGATTTGGCAAAAAAATTGAAGCATAATTATCTAGAATAACACTTATATCAAGAATAGGCAAATTATTCCCCTAGAAGCTGTGCCTGTTTTTAAAGTTTTATTGGAATAAACCTATGTCTATTTTTATACACATTGTTGAATCCTGTTTTGTGTTTCAGGCATAGAGTTTGCCTAATTTTGATAAAGGCCATATGATTTTAATATCAGAAATCCTTACATATCCACATTCTAAGCTTTTCTATAATCTTTGGTGGGCCTTGTTCTACATGATTGAGATGGTGTTGACAGAAAGCACAAGAGTTATAAATTAGGAGACAGGAAAGAGATACAGAATTGGATTTGACAAACTGGCTTTGTCAATGACTGTTGGAACTGTATGAAAAAATAGGGAAAAAGACAAGCATAAATTATATTTTAATAATACTACAAAAGAAGATTTTTAAATTTTTTTTATTTATTTTTGTATGTGTATGAGTGTACTCTCTGCATGTAGGTTTGTGCACCCGTGTCGTGCAATGCCGCGGAGGTCAGAAGAGGGTCTTGGAGTTCCCTGGAACTGGAGTTCTCCTGGAATTGGAGTTACAGACGGTTCTCAGCCGCCATGTGGGTGCTGGGGATCGAACCCGGATCCTCTGCAAGAGCAGTCAGTGCTCTTAACTGCTAGGCTATCTCTCCAGCCCCAAGAATTTCTTTATGTTTAAGAAATATAGACAATTTAAACTTTTTATACAAGACATTTTTATAAAATGCCATCTCAAAATAGTGCAATCTAGTATGAGCATTAAGAATAAATAATACGGAAAAAAATAATAAATAAGTTGCTGGAAGCTTTATAACAGACATATTATATTGTCAAATACATTTGTGCAAGCATGAAAATCATTGTGAAACAGAATGACTTTCTATAACACTTCTTGTCATGCATGATGGCAATTGGCTGTTGGAGGTTTGATTGCTTTAAAATGTATTTTGGTTCACTTTTGAAATTTACCTTTCTTTTTATGGATACAAAAGTTTTTTCCAAAAACTTTTCTGTTCTTTGTTTCTTCATTTTTTTTCCTTTTCAGTATTTTTAAAATGCTATTTTTTTCCCTTTGCTGAATGTTGAAGAATACATGTTATAATCACTACATTTCTCCCTCTGGTTTTGACCTTTCAATTTTCCTCTGGCTTCATTCAAGACTTTTACTCCATTTTGTGAGACATCTACCTATGTGAAAGGCTTGGTTTTGTTTGATTGGATCTCATTTCTTTATTCTTTTTTCCTTTTACTCCTTGTTAAATTCTGAATTGTACTGATGAGCTTTATTAAAGCTTTTTATTAATTATGAAAAATTTTGTCTAGCAGTACCTTAAACCTTCCCTTGATAATATCCTGTCTTCCCCACTACTGGAGCTGTCAATCATATATGAATGAGATGTAAGATATTGTCTCACATTCTAGATGCTCTGCTCTCTTTGCTTCTCTTTTGTTTTAGAAAATTTAAATTAACCCATCCATTTTCAAATTTTCTATACCTTACTTATCTGTGACAAAATTTATTTGAATATTTGATAGATGGAATATATGATACAAATAAATAGGTATAAAACAGGTAGCTACTTTTAGTATTTTTATTTCTTTTTTATTGATTCATTTAAAGTTCAGGAGAATATTGATCCCGTAAAATGTGGGTTATCAAGATAGAACGCGTGGAAGGAAACTTCGAGTGCCTCCTTAAGGAAAACATGACATCTATTAGGGGAAAAAATGTCCTCCAATTCAAGTGATATGAGTATGTATGTATATATTTATGTATATATAACTATGTATATAAATGTACATATATGTATGTGTGTGTGTGTGTGTGTGTGTGTGTACTGTAGCAACACAAGTTGGAGAGAACAACAACAAAAGTACAGAAAAAAATAAAACTCTGGAAAGACTCAGAAAGATGCAGGAGATGTGTGGCAGAGTGCAGGGACTCGGGTGGGGTGGGGAACATGGAAGGGGAAGCAACTCTGCATTTTATTGAGAAATGATGTATGACTTATGGAAAAAGTTTAATAACAATATATAAAAATGCTTTTGGTTACAAATAATAAAAAATGTGCTTACATGTACTTACCCATAGCTGCTGTAAATGTTATATTTCATGGAAAAAGTAGTTTGTAGATGTGACTTAACTAATGGTTTAAGATTGAGAAATTTCCAGGGAGTTAACTGATGGAAAAAAAAAAAAAAGATTGAAAAAACAGCCGGGCATGGTAGCTCACACCTTTAATCCTAGCACTCGGAGGCAGAAGCAGGAAGATCTTTGTGAATTCAAGGCCAGCCTGGTCTATAGAGCGAGTTCCAGGAAAGCTGGGGCTACAGGGAGGCCCTGTCTCAAAAAGACCAAAAAATAAAAAATAAAAAATAAAAATAAAAAAGATTGAGAAATAATCCTGGATCCACTGAGGTAGTAATCACACTAGGCCACAGACATCTTTCTCTGGTGGGAGGGAGAAGGAATGATGCAGAGGGGAGGTCAGACATATTTTAAAACAGAAAGTCTCGGGGCTGGAGAGATGGCCTAGCGGTTAAGAGCGCCGACGCTCTTGCAGAGGACCCGGGTTCGATCCCCAGCACCCACATGGCGGCTGAGAACCGTCTGTAACTCTAATTCCAGGAGAACTCCAGTTCCAGGGGAATCCGAGACCCTCTTCTGACCTCCGCGGCATTGCACGACACGGGTGCACAGACCTGCATGCAGACAGTACATTCATACACATACAAAAATAAACAATAAAAAAAAATTAAAAAACAGAAAGTCTCAAGGTATTATGGCTTCTTCAAAGATGAACTAGGTCCTGTGATAAAGAATTCAGGTGAGTCAGAGAAGCCACTTACTGCTATTAAAGCATCAGGCTACATGCAAGTTGAATTCTGCCAAAAGTCTGAGCATTGTACAACTCTTTACTTACCTAAATTTCCATTGTTTTTATTAAAGCTTTGTAGTTTTTCTCACAAACATTTTGCTCCATTAAGATAATTGCATTTTTGTTACCATCAAAAAATGGCATTAAAAACAAAGGAAGGAAATTTTAAAGAGTCATTTTTATTTATAATGATTTCTAAAGTACTTGATATAGGTTTTCCTAGAGATAACATACTGGACATACTTTATCAGTCTCTAAGTAGTCTTGGGTCACTTGACAGTGTATTCTAAAGACCACACGAAATTTGCATTCAGGTTCACATTTTGCATTCCCTTTTCTGCTGTTTTCACACACTTGAAAATATTTTCAAACAATTAACATTTAGGACAATTGTTTAAAAAAAGGATAAAGATTATTTTGTTTGATCTTCATTTGTTCCTATTGTGTTCTTGCTTTTTTTTTTCTGTAGAGCAGGATTTCTGTTTGCTTTTCTGTTCCCTTCTATTTGAAAAAAACTCTGTACCTTCACCTGTAGAACGAGTCCAGTGGTAATGAATTTTCTCATACTGGTTCTTAGTATATAACAGTTTCCTTCAAGTTGCCACCTTCTGTCCTGTGGGGGAGGTTATTAAGTTTCAATCAGCAAATGAAACAAAGTTCAGAAAGTAAAAGATTCACAAGTCTAAGGAATTTACTGAAATTTACAAGACTCACAAGGACTCTCTCCAAGTTTATATAAGCAGTAAATCCTCCCTCCCAAGCCTGCTAACCCTGTAAGTTGTAGACGGTCTCCAGAGATATAACTTTTCTGACTCATCCATGCTAAAGTGAGATTTTCAGTGATCCAGCTTCCCTTTAAGTCAGCAATGTTCCAGTAAGTAACCCTTACCAATACATTTATAAATAAACATTATATACTCATTGATTTATCTAGACTTGGGTGGAATTCTTTCTTTGGAATGTTTTTCCTATCCCAAATGAGGTGAGGTGACAATTGCTCTCATCTCTGGAGGAAACCAGGAAACATGAAGCAACAGCTATCCATTTGGGACTGCTCTGTTAAATCATGTTTTCTCTAGAATGAGTTAATATATTTTTATTGTTCACTTTTTCCTAAACCAGTTTTGCCTGGAACTATTGAACTCACAGAGTTCTACCAGCTTCTAGCTTCTGAAGGCTGGGATCTAAGGTGTGTACACTCCACCTCTCCCAGCCAGCACTGTTCATCACTTTAAATGTATCGAATTTCTTCCCAACTTGATTTCATTCAAGGATTTCTGACCAATTCTTCTAGATTTCTGATATTTTTTATTGTTTATTTGAGTTATTTTTAAGTTAGTATATTTGAGCATTGCATATATATATATCTGCACCAACATCATGGAGTGACTGTGTAGGTAAGAAGAGGGTGTGGATGCCCCTGGAGCTGGAGTTATGGGCAGTTGTTAGTCACCACGTGGATGCTGGGAATGAAACCCAGTTCCTCTGCAAAAGCAGCCAGTGCTCTTGATTGCTGAGCCATCTCTCCAGCCATGAATTCTGATATTTTTAAGAACAAATCTTTTGTGGCTTTTGCTTTTCCTTCATGACTGTTCTCAAGCTTTTCTGTTTTATTTTTGCATCCATCAGTTTGAATGCAATGTGGTTTTTGTGACATTCTCTGTGTTTCCCAAGGTCCCCAGATCTGTTGTGATCTGTTGTCTGAGACCTATCATGAACATTTTCATTATTATTGCCTTGTATATCCCATATTCATCTCCTTTCACAACTAATTACACATGTATTCTGTCTCTTGACAGTGTTTTCCTTTGATCACATCACTTCCATTCACAGAACTTTAGATTCACTGATTCTTTGCTCCCAAGTCAGCCCTCTACAGAGCCTGCAGGAGGTGCAGTTCATTTCAAGTTCTGTGATAAGCATTCCTAGTACTTTTGTTTAATTATATCGTACAACTCCTACATTTGGGCTGAGATTATTTATATAATTATTACATCTTATTCCAAGTGGGTACTTAATTTTCTTTTTTTTTCTTTTTTTATTTTTAAAGCCAATTTTTATTGAAGCTTTGTGCTTTCATACAAAATTTCCAATCAAGTCTAAACCCATTCCCCATTCCTTGCCCACTCCCACCCCACCAGAGTTCATCCATTCTGCCAAACATGTTTTTCATCTTTTCCTCAGTCTCTTTTAAAATTTTTGATGCAGAAGTTTACTATTTTGAGCAGAAGTTCACTGTTTCAGTCAGTTCTTTGACCCAGTCTTTTGTTGTTGTTGTTGCTGCTGCTTCCAATCTGCATCACTCCAAAATATGCATATATGCATGCCACATATATCATCGGATTTAGCATCTTCGGCTTATGATTTTTTTTAATTAGACTGAAAGATGTCTTGTTTGAAGGCTCCTCCTTGGCAAGCCCAAACAACCATCAGTCCTGCCCTTGTGCTCCACACTGGGGTTTTCCTTTCCCATGGTCACCAAATGAGGTCCAGAAAGCACTGCACCTTGTCTTGATCTTCCTATACTGGTCTCCATGATACAGCCTGGGTAGTCCAACAATGGCAGTCTATACTCTGAAGAGGCTGAAACCCCAGTAGTAGCTCAGTTCACAAGCTGGATGTTTCAGCGGTCTCCATCTGGCACTGAAGTTTTGGAGGATTCTTAAAGAGACATGAGTCTTCACTCTGTATTTTAAGGTTGAAAAGCTGTGTCTCATGTCTTTGAAAGATAGCAAAAGCAATGACAGCCTCTGAGTAGCTATACTTGTCAGTAAGACAGGCAAAACAACTGTGGCTTTTTTTTATTCACTTTTTGTCTTTTTACTAAGATCTCAAGTTTTGCACCGAAAGTAAAATTTCTCAGGCCTTACTAATTATTTATTTCCAGTTATACTTTTCTTTTGGACGCTTAAGTCCACACTGATAGTCCAAATTAACCAAGGTTTTTGTTTTTTCAAAGTCAGTTGAGGATCTTGTCCTCAGTTTTTTGTTTTTTTGGGGGGTGGGGAAAGGGAACCCCTGGCTCCTTTTGGCTTTTCATTTACCAGTTCCATCCATTTGCTTCGCGGACAAAGTTAGGTCCTGCTAGGCCAGGTTTCCCTTTTTGAAGCATGAGCAGACTTTCCTCTTTATAGACTGGACACTGGCTGGAGTCTCATTAGGGGACCTCTAAGACCTCCCTGCACAGGAAGACTGGTGACTCAATATTTGCAGGACATTTCAAAAGATTCCTCCATGCATAGTCCCCTGGGATTTAGTTGACCTCTGAGGGCAAGGAACAAAGTTATCCCTTAAGTACCTTGGCCAAATTGGTATGGGCCTTATGTATGAATGTTAAGCCTCTAGAAAGGCTAAGTTACACCAGCCTGATACTTTTCACTACTATATAATATTTTAGAAAAGGCTTGGACAAAAGCTCAAGCAGATTTGTACAAGATTAATTTTGTTAAACACACTATATTAATAATTGTTAGATGATCCCAAATTCTTTGCCATACCTGAGTCTGGTACAGGTGACTTTTTTGATTGCTAATATTTGTTTTTCCTTGCTTTATGGAATAATATATAATCAGATTTGCTGTTGGGGTTGAAGTTCTTATGCTAACCCCTTATGCCTGGAAACAGCCATGTTTTTCTTACTACTAGCCTTTAGCATTGGGACTTGACTTAGTGTAGTTATCAATTTGACTGAAGTTGAGATATGTGTTACTATGGTTACTCTCACTGGATTATACTACTTAGGTTTCCATAGTCTTTTATAGTAAAAGGAGACTGGTTTCCAGAGGCTTTCATTTATGTTTCTGCTTTCCTTCAGGGCTCTGTGTGTCCTTCTATTATGGCTATAGTTCTTAGTCAGCACAGATTCCTGACTTTCCCTTGGTATAGGGACATTTATCTTCTTTTCATTCTCAGCAGTGGCAACTGGTCTTTGCCCAAACCACGGCATCAACAATGACTTTTCTCCTTCCTCACAAATCAAGAGTTTTGTAAAGATAGATGGATTCTCTACTCCTTGCATTGTTGTTCTTACAAGGAACAGGGGAGAGAGAAGGAGAAGGAGGGGGGAGGGGGAAAGGAAAGGGGAAGAGGAGGAGAGGGAGAAGGAAGAATGGGAGAGGGAAAGAGGGAGAGGGGGAGGAGGGAGGCCAGGGCAAGAAGAATTGGGAGGAAGACAGAAAGAAAGAAGAGAAGAGGAGAGGGAAAAGGGAGAGGGAGAGGGGGAGGGAGAAGGTGAAGAAAGGGGAGAGGGAGGAGGGAAAGGAAAAGTTAGAAGAGAGGGAAGAAGAGAGGGGGAAGGGAGGATAAAAAGGAGGGAAGGGTAGAGGGAGAGAAAGAAATATACAAAAGAGGGGACAAGATGACTCCTAAAATAAAATCCTTAATCCATTCTACCCCTCATAGTCCATTCTAACCCTCACATTTGTATTATAAAAATACTTTATTCTTTTATTCCAATATTTTTTGTGAGCACCCAGGGTTCATAGAGTAAAACTTTATATTCTTTGAGAGGGGTATTAAAATATTCAACCACCTTGGCTTCCAGAAGCTTGGCCTTCTCAGCAGTACATGAGAAGCATCCCCTAATTTAAGCACTGAGCTTTGCTCATCCTCTGTGGTAGGACCAAGTGATTCTCTGGTGATCAAGTGCTCATTTTGCTTATGGTCTATATTTGCCAGTTTCTCCTTCCATTTTTGAAAATTTTAGAAAACAAAGACCCCCAATGATTTTAATAAAACTTAAAATTTCATTTACTCTGATTTATTTTATTGTGAAAATAAACATTTTCTATGAAAAATGCATTTCACTTAATTTTTTATATTAAACACAATTTGAATTCCTGAGATAAATAGCTGCTGATTCAAGGAATAAAATTATATGCTATAAAATTACTAGTACTCTACCTCCTTTCTGTAAGAAACCAAATTCTGTGTTCAAGTTCAAGTTTATCAAATCCAGAATTCTCAGATTTAGACATCTGTTCTCTAGATCCATAGGTGGATTCAGTATCTATCAGTTTAGTAGGAAGGACAAGAATTATATGAATTAATCGAATGTTGAACTTTTTTTAACTGAATGTTCAATACATTAGCAGGAAGAGTAGTGCAACAGAATTGGAATTTTTTAATTAGACACTGATGTCATTAGTTTTCAAAGAAGTTTCTCCTAGCTTCTTTTCCATCTTCTTCAGAGCAATCAATACCTACTCTAAGGGCAAAATCTCCATTGTGTTTGACAGTAATTACATCTATCATATTTCACATCAATTATACTGTTTCACAGTAAGATTTACTCCCCTAGAAGAGCCTACAGTAGGAGCAAACAGAAGTTCAATTCATGAGAAACAATACTAGAGGTCCAAGGATTTTAATGGTGTATTTACTGATACGAACCTTCCATTTATTCATATTAACAATATGGCAATAATAGAAATAAAAGTTACTTTAATAAAAAAAGGAACCAACCCGAGAATGAGGCCATTAAATATAACTACATACATTTTAAATATAAATACCATGTACTTCCTAAACTAGCTAAACTACTGATCTAGAATTCTGGTCTCTGAGAAAAAGGTCAGAGACAAAGAAGGTGCTTCATAAATCAGGTCCATTGCAAAACAACCAAGAGGCCTTGGGAGAAATCACATTAGTTCTTCTTTTTATCAGATACTTCTGTTGGTTCTTTTGTGAGTAATCCATTTGTATCTGCACCCTTGGAGTCTACTTTGCTTTTAGTTTTACCACTGGATTCTTGTACAGCTTTTTTAGGCCATATATGACTGACCACAGGAAAAACCAAAGGGTATATGTGTGTCTCTAGGAATTTTTTGAAGATCCACATCAGAACTGGAATGACGATACAAGGAATGCACACCATTGTCCCAGGCTTGAGCTCCAAAACGTGCAGTCCAAGGACAGGAACCAAAACACCAGGGAGGCCAGACCCAGAGACAAGCAGGGATAGAGATGCGATGTGGGGCAAGGGCAGGGACACAAGTATGGAGGGCGGGGATCTTCTAGCCGCTCTGGTGCAGCAGTGAGGCCCAGCCTGGACACTCACCACCACTACTCTCATGACAATGACCACGCTTCTGCAGGGCGGGCCTGAATGTTGAAATTTTAATGGAGGTTATTACTAAGAGAGTCACAAGCAATGAACAAAGAAAGAAAGAGAGAGGAAGGAAGGAAGGGAGGGAGGGAGGGAAAGTCCAACTTAGGTGATATATATATGCACTACAAGTTGAAGAAAAAATGGAATTTCCATGTTAAAAGCATCACTGTATTTTAATGCTTTTTTGATATCATAAGTTTAACTTATGTTACTTTGATGCTATGTATACTCTAAAGTTCAACTTAAAATAAAATTAAAAAACTGAAGCACTGTGTTACCATTAAAGTCATAACTACAGAAAGCAGCTGTCACCTTTAGAACTGGAGAACCAGTGGTAGCTTTATCTTCTACCACTTATTTGCATCAAGAACTTGGGGTCAGAATTTCTCAGAACTGGTGATGACGTCAATTACAGTATCTTGTTCCTCTAATCCCAGCATGTAGAAAGTAGGTGTAGAAAGATTAGAAATTAAAGGCTTCTTAGTGAACTCAAGAACAGCAGGACCTGCTAAAGATCATGCGTTTAAACACACAAACAAAAAAGAACAATTAATGATGAAGCCTCTCTGGAATAAGCGCTCCTCAAATTTTTCATTACTAGATCCTAAGGAGGTTCATGGGCCTCGAGAGCAGTGGTCATTAGCCTGCTGGGTGCTAGCTCTTACAAGAGAAAATGGTGAGGCTGATGCTGAAAGGAGCAGGAGGCTGAATTCAAGGACAGCTACAAAGCTATATGTTAGAGTATAGTTGGCAGAAATAGCAAGCATAAAAATAATCATGTCTCTAATTTCCTCTCTTCTAGATTCTACTTCCTACTTGTGAAATTTTACAAACAAGCCATACATGAGGAGAAAAATATGAAATTTGGAGGAATAAATTCAAAGTCAGTGAAAAGAAAGCAGAAATCAACTACATACTCATTTATAGAAGAGAGGCATTGAAGGCCATAGAGTTATAATGTCTATGTGAAATAACAAATGTATTAGTGCCTTTGGATACTCTTTTACTCTAGTTAAGAGAAACTTACTGCATCTCAATATTTGCAAAAAGCAGATGTATGTGTACATATGCGTTTCTGAATTTGGAGTCCTCAAATAATATTTGAGCTTAAAACACAAGTGTAACTTGTACAAAAATAGACAAATTAATTCAATTCTCATTAAGTTTATGATAAAATTAAATGATTAGCTATATATCAAAGAATACAACAAATATTTACAAAGATAGATACCAAGGAAATATAACATGTAAAATTTGAGTTAGGAGAACCTGCTGATATAATGGATCATTTTTAATATATGGTTTATAATTATTCATAATTATAGAATATATGGGAACACAAATGCAAGGACCAATTTATAGAGATGATCTATTCAAAATTCTCATTCTATGTGTCATTTTTATTCCTGTATATGACAAAAAATATTCTCTTGGAGGCAGTGAAATATTACTCTCTCTCTCTAGGAAGCAAAATAAATCAGAAGTTGAGAATGCAATCATTAAATATATGTATAAATCAAGTTCTCTGAAAAATAAGGAATCATGGAAAATGAAATGGACTGAAAAACCTTTAAGAAATATAAATAAAAATGTAACAAAATTTTCAGTTCTGAAAGACAAAGTGGGAATTGGCAGACAGAAATTTTAGGCCTCTCTCAAGCTTCCTGTCCACAAATAATTGCACCACTGATTGCCAGATAATCCAGAGCACTCAGAGAGCAACACCATAAAATAATTTGAAGTCAAGAGAAAGAATTCATGAAAATGTTCTGAAATATGCTGCTAGAAAGGGAAGAGTTTCGATGTTTTGTTAAAATTCAGGACCTATTGTATTCTTTGATGGATGTTCAAGTTTAGTGGATTTGAATAAGAAATCGAATGAGGAAAAACAATTTTCTCCACAAATTTAAGAGACTACCTCAAGGTTGAGGAATATGTTTTGATGATCACATGAGCAACTCTTTTCAGAAAGAGCAATGTTGACAAATTAATGAAAAACTACTGTGAAGTCCTGTATGGTTCAGATGGGAAATGCGGCTCACAGCCATGTAGAATGCTCTTTGAAAATTAGAAATAGAATGTAGCTATTTCCTTTCTAGATGTTAGTACTGGTAAAGTCCAAAAATTTTATTTTCCCAATTTTCATGCTTCTCATAATAAGTAGAACTCAACAGCATTCCTTAACTAACAGCGGATTTGGATTCAACTCAATGGATGAGAAACAAAGGCAGTTGTCTTTGTTTTGAGCCAGAGCAACTGGCTGGATCACAAGTATTTTCATCCAATGTTTGATCCGTTTTTTGAAAGATGCCTGAGTTACAGCTTCTGTGTTGGTCAGTTCCCAGATGTCAGGAACAAACCTGAAAGCTAATTGAGTAAATAACTTCCTCCGAGCCAAGAAATTTAAAATTCTCTGGCAACCAACTCACCTAGGCTGACATGTACACATTAATTTGTGAAAAATCTGAGTCTTGAAATTGTACAACTTCAAAATAGAAATGTACATTAACTGTACACTGGCGTTACAGCACACAAAGATATAAGGAGTTCAAAGCTATATAAGACATAGTCCTTAGGCCGGGAGTGATGGCGCTATTCCTTAATCCCAGCACTCAGGAGGCAGAGCCAGGTGGATCTCTGTGAGTTAAAGGCCAGCCTGGTCTATAGAGTGAGCTCCGGGACAGCTGGGATTAAAAGGGAGACTCTGTTTCAAAAATACAAAAGAAAAAAGACATAGTCCTTGCCTTTAGGGTGTTTATAGTCCTCTGAAGAAAGTTAAAAAATAAATCTAAAAGTTCCACATGATGTAATCAGTGCTGAAATACAAATACACTCAAGGGGTTGGAGAGATTCCTCAGTGATTAAGAGCACTGGCTGCTCTTGCGGAGGACCTGGGTTTTATTCCCCACACCCACATGGCTGCTTACAGCCATCCATAGCTCAAGATCCAGGGAATGTGACACCCTCTTCTCACCTCTGCAGCCATTGCCACGGATGCACTTACATCCACGTAGGTAATACACTCATACACATAAAAATAAAAATAATAAATATGTTTATATAAGTTCACTCAAGGTTTAATAGAAATCTGGAGGCATATGGGATGCCTGTATATCCCATATATATATGCCAAGTCCATCAGACAAGGAGACAGAGTGGTACGAGGGAAATGGGTGGTGGGTTAGCCCTAGGCTGAGAATAGTTGGAAACAGCTCATGACAGGCAAAAGAAAATAGACCTTCCTTAAGATATTTGGGCTGCAGTGGATGAACTTGCCCTGACAACATTTGGGTAAAATGCTGCACTGAACAGGACAAAGCAGAGAGGAGGAGTCTGGGTAAGGGGGGTGTACATGAATTGGGGAGGAAATCGAGTTTTGATTAAGAAATGTTGTATGAAATGAACAAAAGCTCAACAAAATATATTTTTAATTGGACAAATTTATAAAGTGAGTTATGAAACACTTTGGTAACAAAACTCTTAAACTTTCAGTCATTATTTTAGCTCACTATGAGCTATCAGAATAATAGTATCTCAACCTTTCAGTCATATGAAACAGATGTTCAATTATATGAAACTTTGGCTTTTATGTTTTAAAGTAGAGATTTTTATATGAAACATGCATATATTTATATAGATTAAGCCAAGGATAACAAAACTATCACACCTAAAAGAGCCTTTTTTCTGCAATCTGTATCACCTATCTCTTAAAAATTGTGAATTACTGTTCAGAACCAAGACCAAGCGCCACTCCACACATGAAAGATTATCATGGGTCAAAAATGAGGGGCTCTATTGCTCTGTACACCATCAACCAGTTTGTTGTTAGCTTGCTTCATTTTTATTGTACTGGGAAACATTTTTTTAAGAAAAACAAATAAAGTAAAATGGGCTTTTATCAAATTAGTTATTAAGTGATTATTTTCTACATCCTTAATATTCAGCCTACAATACTCTACCTGTTAAATGATTCTGAGAGAATATATTAGATTTCCTTAGTTGGGACTTGTGTGGCGAGTAGTCCATGATGACAAATCTGTGGATGATCACCTGTACATAGCTTCCATAAGCCCTGTTTAAGATCCATTTGATCAAATCAGGTTCATTCCAGTGGAGGAGATTAGGTTTAAAATATTTTCAGGTTCCTATCAGTCTACTAACCCATTAATCTTAATATAGCATTCTACTGCAGATATTAGAAGTAGACTAGACTTTAAACATCGCTGACATATCTTGAGACCTGCTCTGTTCTTAGGTACTAATCAAATCCGTGTGTGTGTGTGTGTGTGTGTGTGTGTGTGTGTGTGTGTGTTTGAGACAGGGTCTCCTTGAAGCTCCAACTGGCCTAAAATGCACTGTGTAGACCAGGCTGGTTTCCATCTCACAGAGATCTCTCTGGCTGCCTCTGCCTTCCAAGTGCTAGAATTAATGGCACTGCACTCTGTCCAATTTGAAATATTTTTTAAGTCACTGTTCTTCAGAAAACCAAATTATTTAAAAAGTAAAGAAAGTTTCAATAAATATTAGAGAAATAGGAAATAATCCACACTACTACAGGGAATAAAGATGTATAGCTGCTTTGGGAAACAACATGAAAGTTCTGTAAATCCTTTAATGTGGACAATATAATCTAAAATTTCTGAAGATAGTAAACATATAACATCCACACAAAAAAAATTGTGGATGAATGTATATAAGGT
Source organism: Rhizomys pruinosus (assembly GCA_009823505.1). Classification (NCBI taxonomy): domain Eukaryota; kingdom Metazoa; phylum Chordata; class Mammalia; order Rodentia; family Spalacidae; genus Rhizomys; species Rhizomys pruinosus. The sequence continues at coordinate 1,722,425 of VZQC01000426.1, forward strand.
CATCTTCATCAGTAAATAAACTATTGCCCATATTCTGTTGAGTGAACAAATAAAACACAGTATATTCACACAATGGAATATGATTTATTATTAAAAACTCTTGCCTGGTCATGGGGGCACACACCTTTAATAACAGTATGTGGAAAGTAGAGACGGGCAAATCTCTGTGAAGTGGAGGCCAGTATAGTTTATATAGCAAGTTCGAGGCCAGCTGGGGCTACAGAGAAACCCTGTCTAGGAAAAAAAGTCATGACATGCTGATACACGCTAAAATACGAAATATGGATGAAACTTGCAAACACTGTGCTAAGTCAAAGAGGACAGACATAAAAAGTGCATGTTTAAATATCCCATTTGTGTAAATACTTACAATAGAGAAATCTATAGACAGAGAAATATATTACTAGGAAGTTCCATAGAAACTAGGAAGGTTTGGTTGATGATAAAACAAAAAGTATACAGTTTCTTTTCATTCAATAAATGTATTGTAAAACGAAAAACAGTGGCAGATGCTGAATAGTTTGAATAAACTAAAAGCTGCTGAGTTAAACACTTTAAAAAGGTAAATTGTATAGTGCATGAATTATGTCTTAATAAAGCTGTTTAAAAAATAAAGAAAACAAAAGAGGTCTTTACATTTTCAGAATATTCACTGCAGGTTTTCCAATATTGAATTGCCCTGGTGAATTACACTGATGGATGTAATGAGATTAACTTTATATGGGTTATTACTCTAGTATAAAGCAAGGCCCCACAGTGTGAGAAGTGAGTGAATTAAATGGCCACCTGTGGTCCTGTGAGGTCTCTTTTGTAAGAGAGAGGTTCCATAAAGCTGTCAGCCTTTTTTGTTCCCCCATAGGACATTTTTTAGTGTGAAGCTAATATGTATCCCCAGAAAGCTTTCTTACAATTACCTCCCTGGGAGTTGGCTTTTGATGGCTGCTGATCTACCCTAAATGGCTTTTGACACAGGTGAAATTAGAGAACACAGCAAATACAATCCAAAATGGACCTGGGGTCTACAGGGCCCTCACCAACAATATGGCTGTGCTGTCTGAGGCTTGAGTGCCTTTTGAATTTTTTTTAAATATATTGGGTTGGTGTAATCTAAAGAGTGGTAACCCTTCTTCATCAAAAATTAAAAATCAAGCCATAAGCTTTCAGGAAAGATTGTGTGGTTATGATGAGGAAGCCCGAGAGACCATAGAGACTGGGGTGAGGGAGGTGATGTAGTCCAGCTGCAAATAAATCATTAAGCTTATGCATCTGCCAGTCCATCCCTTGTATTCCTATAAAGGGATGTTTATATATGAATTTTCCAAGAAATCTAGGTTTCAGCTAACATATGGTTTTAAATAGAATTCTTGACTACAATACTTTGTTGGAAATATCTTCAATTACTTCAATATCATGTTCAGCTCAGGTACTACAGGGAATACAAAAACTAAGGACCACTAGTGTTCCAGGAATCTCTGTCCTTATGACAGTTACAGTTAAATTTGTGTACCTAGGTCCATCTTGGCAGCTGTAAGAAATCCACCTCTACCCTAGAATTTGACTTGCTTTAGTAACTTTTGACCATAGAGTCTGATGAAGACTCCCTCCTAGTATCAACTACTTGTTCCAAAATTGTATTTGTCTTTCTTGCTAGTTCAAGACCACTGGGTCTGTAAGTGCTATATAAACTCTATGTGGGGAAAGCATGCTAAGGACATTATTCCAAGCATAATAATATAACTTGATGACTTTAGAGTCAGAAAACTGGACTGTCACGTGTCTCAGTAGAGAGATATTAAAACACCACTTGTACTCCGTGTTAATTTTTAATTTTTATGATAAAATAGCTCACAAAACCAATGTGAAGAAGGAAGAATTTCATTGGCTCATGATTTGAGGGGATACAGTCCATCACGGTGGGAAGGCATGGTGTTCAGAGTATGAAAAGGCTGGTCACAATGGGTTCCCAGTTGGGATACAGGCAGTTCTGGGTCTCTGCTTGCCTCCACCCCTTTTTACCATTGCTGCTCAACCTGAGATCTCAGTCCATAGGACACTTCCTCTTACATTCAGAGTAGGTCTTCTTCCTCAGTTAAATCTCTCTGTATAGGCCCTTCCAGAAATATCCAGAGATGTCCTGCTTAAGTGATTCCAATCCAGTTGAAATTACGAAAGATTATCCATCACATTCATCTAATTCAGATTTTCCTCATCTAAAAAAATCAATCACAAAGATTTCAATAATGGTCTTATCCTAAATGTCACTGAAGAAAATGAGGAATAAGAAATTATTGTAAAACTAGGTCTAATTAATAAATAATTGATGTGTTTCTTGGATCAGCTTGGTATTGGTGCTAACCAAAGGATAACTTTCTTCCTCGCCAAGTGTCCAATATCCTGAAGGGTTTCCTATGCAGAAAGAGCTTTACCTTCCAGCTCTTTTAAACCACAAAGTGACCAGGGTGGACTTTAAGAGTTTGAACCAGCCTCCCACTTTTTAATCATCCTTCATTCTCAGTGGAATTCAGGCAACTGACCATCTCAGGACAGACTCCACTGGTAAGTTATATAAAATATGTAACTGTAAGTCATTAGTAGTTGCCAATTGAGAGAATTTGAAAAATTTTATTGAGTTGTACGGAAGTCATTAATTTCTATAAACTTTATTTTCCAAGCCTCAAGAGAGTATCTTTTAAAGTATGAATACATAAATGTTAAAAAATTGATTTATCTATAGGATCTATGTCATTATTAAATATATTTCCAACCAGTCTCTTAGTAGTAGTCCTAACATCATAAATAAATAAAGCTTTGTCCTACCTAGGCACAAAAATATGGCAGTCATTGAAGAAGAGAGAAAAATCTGTTCAGGGTTTGCTTATTTGGGAAATATATCTGTGTCTACCTATTGCCTAGTGCTAGAATGTTATGTCCCCAAGGATGGTTATATCTGAATCCCACCTTAAAATGAAAGTCTAGCTTTCTACCACAAGGAAATGACATATTTGAAAACTTAAAGCATTTCTTTGTTTTGCTCTCCCTCTCAATGCTGCTCCCCCCACCAAGCAGAAAGCGATTTCTTCTTTCCACTAGGATTTTTATTTTTACTATCAATAAACTCACCCTGTTCCCTCCATGGAAAAGCTGATGCATTAAAGAATGTTTCACAAACATGTTTATTTGCCAATAGCTTTTAATTAAGAAGAAACTTTCACTGAAAACATATTATGGTTATTTTGTTTATGTGAATCCACAGTAAGGATTTGGAGGACTTCACTGAAAGGTTTGATGCACTGTCTCCACTAAATATTGGGTTATAGAGAAAAAAACAGGATACTGATGAAGATTCAATGGTCCTATCAATAGGTACTGTGCTATAGTATAAGCCAAACTTTAACTCATAGTTGACTTCTGTTGCTGCTTCATCCTTCAGAAGGGATAGTTTAAAGTGTTTCTTGACAACTTCAAATGGCACAACACAAGGGGCTGTTCGTATGCATCTGGAACAAAATATTTCTATTTCTGGAAAAGACTCTTTCTTAGTCATTACAGTGTAATTAACCATAGCACGTAGTCATCTTCCAATGTGAAAATTTTACTCTATTTTCCTTGTCTTTCTTCATGAAAAGAAAACTACAAGGACTGTAGTATAAGGAATTAAGATGTTTCACACTGGAGATGAGATTTTTCCACACAAATGCTTCCTGGAGTACTGTAGTGGTAAAGATCTGTAGTAGTCTTGCCTCAAACAATTGGTTATCAATGTCTGCCTTGGGCATAAGAAAGCACAACTGGGAAAGTAAATATTGTATTCTTGATCATGGCTGATTGTAAAGAATTAGGCTTAGTTTCACATGTGGCACTGCATCTGACAAACTGTCAGATTTTGAGCAAATCATGTTTATCATTTAATCTTTATCCAATTGTAGAAAGACTATTTTCTAATGTCTTGATAAATGGGATCATTCGTTTCTTCTCCACTTCATTGGCCATAATTTCAGTTTAACCAAAAAGCTGATGAATTATAGAAATGTTTTCTATATCTGTGATGGTTAATCCTGTGTGTCAACTTGACTGGACTAAGCAACAAATAAGAGAAAAAGGATGCTTGGATTGGACCACCTCAACCCAGATGGCCCACCCCAAATGCGGGTGTTACCTTCTGCCGGCAGGCAGTATAAAAGGCCATGGCAGAAGGAGCTGGTCCCTTTTTCTCCTGCCGCTTGCCTCTCTCATCTGGTGAGTTTGTCTTCAACCTTTCGGACCCCAGCGTGTACTGAGACCGGCAGATCTCCTGGAATCCATTCGGGCCTTCAGCACTAGATTTGGACTACTGAGACATCCAGCCTTGAGGACTGAGCAGTTCCCTGGATTCTCTCGGCCTTTCCAGTGTGGTGCAGCTACTGTTGGACTCCTTGAACTCTGTCACATGAGCAAATCAATAAATTGTATATAGCTATATATTCGTCCTGTTACTTCTGTTTCTTTAGAGAACCCTGACTAAAACAATATCTTACACCAAGATTCCTGAAATGTTAATATATTCCTTCTCATCTTTCTTCTTTCTTCTATGCTCATAGCTGAACATGACACATCCCATATCACTGCTCTGTCTCCTTCCTCCATAAGTTCTCTGTGTTGCTCTGTGTCTTTTTCCACACTGATCTGTACAGACATGTACACATAGACATTATTTGAAATGCTTAAGAACAACCTGCAGAGTTGCTGATCCTTTTTCACTTCAATTTTTCAGTGAATTGCTTTTGTGGGTTTCTATGGGTTCATGTTTTTATAATTTTCACTAATCATCCAAGCTGTGTATATATTTAGAGATATTAATTCTTTATCTATGCTCTGTACTGATAGTGTTTTGAGGAGGAATAATTTTTATCATGTATTATTTTCATGTTACTTTTACATCAAGCATATTAATATTTTGCACTGCTACATGCATCTAGTTATGGCAAAGAGTTCAGCTACTGTGACTTTGCCATCATTAAGCAGATAGCAAAATTCATCCTCAGAAGTCTTATCTTAATTCAAGAAAAGTATTTATATATGTGTGTATATATGTTTTAGACAGAAACTATATCTGTGTAAATATGTATCTATATGTGTACATTCATTAACATATATTTCACATATTAAATGAAAATTAACCAAGCCACACCATTAGATGTATTATATGACCATAACAAAAGTATTGCATGCATACATTTAAACAGATTAAGCTAATTATAATCTAGAAATACAGTTGAGTTGTGAGACAAGCTGAATAAAATTATCTTAATGGTCTTCTGCTTTGAGAATTGTGTTTTTTAAAGAGGTTATAAATACTAATCAAGAGCAGACAAGTAACTAGCAGTGACAATGAACATAGTACAAATGACTGACAAACTCTCCCTTTGTCAGGGAGAGTTCAAATAGTTCAGAAGGAGTAAACTCAAGTGATCTAGAGTTAAACATGACAAGGTAGAAATGACTGAGTTGGAGAAGAGCAGACAAAAGACAAGACATTCTTTTTTCCAGCAAATGATGTCATATCATTCTTCTTTTAAAAAATATTTTATTTAGTTGGGTGCTGGAGAAATGCCACAGCAGTTAGGAGCATTGGCTGCTCTTACAGAGTACTTGGATTCGATTCCTAGTACCCACATGGTGGCTAACAAACTTCTGTAACTCCAATTCCAGTGGATAGCGTGCTCTCTTCTGACCTCCACGGGCATTGCAGTACATGGGAGCACTTACATATGTACAGGCAATACATTCATACACATAAAATAAAAATAACAAAGTATTTCAAAATATTTATTTTATTTTATGTGTATGAATGTATTGCCTGCACATATAAAAATGCACCTATGTCATGCAATGCCTGCAGATATCAGAAGAGAGCATCAGATTCCCTAGGAACTGAAATTACTGATGGTTGTTAGCCACCATGTGGGTGCAAAGAAACAAACATGGGTTCTCTGTAAGAGCAGCCAAGTGCTCTTAAACTCTGAGCATCTCTCCAGCACCAACTCATCCATCTTTGTGGCTTAATAAAATTCTATTTTGTGTTGTAATACATTTTCAACTGCTGAGAGACACCTAGGCGATTTCATAAGGAGATTATTATTAACCCTGCTTCAGTAAACACAGATATGCAAATATCTTTGTAGCATGTTGCCTTAGGTTTTTTTTTTTCTTTATTCACAATCTTGTTTTCTTGTTCATATGGACTTATTTTATTTTCAATGTTTTTGAGGAACTTCCATAAATTATTTTCACTGTTGGATGACTAGTTTACCTTCCAAGTAGCAATGGATGAGGGCTCCTTTTCCTCTATATTCTTACCAGCATTTATTGTTTGTGTTTTCAGTAATAGCCAATTTGACCATGGTGAGAAGAAATTTTAAGGTAGCTTTAATTTGCATTTCCCAGATGGCTAATAATATCAACTAACTTTTCATAGTTATTAATCTAAAATTTTACTAGATGATGATGGAGAATCACTAATTCAAACTTAATTATCAATTTCATCTTATATGGCAATTTCTGCTCAAAATGAAGAGTTAGCTATATATGAATGATTTTAAGAGATAAAATATCCAATGCCTGTAGATAGAGTATGGACCCTAAGAGAGACCATAAGAGGCTGTCATACAAACTTATGGCTGTGGCCTTGGAGGAAGCCCAAGACTATAGTAGACACTCACGTCTTTGTACTGGCCAATTTAAAAAGCTGTGAAGACTTGATATATCTCTGAGTAATGTGAGAACTACTGCCAGTTTAGCAGATCCCAAGCTCAGAGTAGATGTCTGAGTCAGAGACACAGGACAAAGTGTGAATCAACTGAAAACAGACTGCATTGAAAATGTAGGTGTAAGTGAGATCTCCTAAGGAGAGTGGGCAGTAAGAGGGAAGAGTGGAGTTAATGCTGAGGCTTGAAGGAGCTCAGTATTTACTGACTAGCACAAGACGCATACACTTGGCAGGAGAACGGGTTTAGAGAACTCATGGACTCTAGCGATCTTTAGATTTTAAAAACAGTTGGCAAAAAGAAGATCAGAACTAGTCATAAGCTTTAGTGATAAGCTTTAGGACTAAGTAGCCCATGTTTAAATTCAGTGAACATTTTCAATGGAGGAACAGATGTGTAGCTGAAAGTGAAGGGACCAGGGCAGGAAGTAGAGGAGAAAAGGCATAGCAGTCTGGAGCAGTTTCTCTCTAACCACAGGAGCTGGAAACGGAATAACTCATCAGAGGAAATACGTAGACTTGCTCTGGATTCAGTGTCTTCCTCCTCTTCCGTTGTCCAGTATCCCCCTTGCTTCTTGGTTTCTTTACACTCACTCCATATATGTGCAGGTTCTTCGGAGCTGCAAGTTAAGGGAATCCTCCCTTGTTCTACAAGACCCTCACGAAGCACATCATTTCCCTGTTTCTAGTTTGCTGCTTCCTGGAAGGATTTCCAGGATGGGATATAATATTTGGTGACCATCATAAGTGGG
>VZQC01000432.1:0-16472 GCA_009823505.1 Rhizomys pruinosus
TTTTTTTTTTTTTGCTTTAACCTGATGATTTTCCCACGAAGTTGTCCTTCTGAATCTAGACTGCTTTTGACTTTCTTTAAGTTGATGATGATCATGGAGCTGGGATCTGCTCCCAAGGTTTTGTTTTGTGCCAACATTTTCTTTTTGGGTCCACTCTGATAAGAATCTTCAATAAGCTCTTGCCAGCTGTACGTCATGAGATTGACAGTTCCCACAGGGAAAGCCGTATGAAGCTTTGTGTAGTTCTTCAGTGTCTTCTCAAGTTCATGTAGTATTTCATGTCTCCCTGTAGCCCCAGCTGGCCTAGAACTTACTCTGTAGACAAGGCTGGCCTTGAACTCACAGAGATCCGCCTGCCTCTGCCTCCCGAGTGCTGGGATTACAGGTGTGCACCACCACACTGGCTTGCCAGTGCTCTTAACTGCTAAGCTGTCTCTCCTGGCATGGGGAGTCAACTCAGAGAGGGTTCTGCAGACCAAAGAAATGGATGTATCTAAGTCCACCTTTGTGAACCAAAAAGATTATTTTGGCTTCATTATGGGAGCGTGAGTGAGAAGTAGATTCCTGGAGCAGGCAGCTACGTTGCTGGAGAGAGGCGGTGGGTGCAGCCGCGTGGCTGGAGGGAGGCGGTGGGTGCAGGCAGCCGCATGGCTGGAGGGAGGCGGTGGGTGCAGGCAGCCACATTACTCATCCCTTGAGCCCCAACCTCCTGTCCCATTGTGGTTGACAAGTCAGGAAGGTGTGTTATCACAGTCTGCTGCTGTCAGCCGTCATTGTCAGCTGTCATTGTCAGCTGTCGATAGCCCAGAAAGAGCACCCTTTGACCCTCCCTGCACCCTCCAGAGGGAACGTTTCGGTCCCAGGGTCACAGCTACACTGCACATCTTGTACACGGCCCACAGCCCTGAGGCCTCAGTCCCTTGACCTTGTCCCAGTGTGTAGCTGTTCTGGCCCCTCTAAGCTGAGTACAATATTTTGGATATACGGGGCCAAATTACATAGAGTATTATGTTGATTCCAACTGTTTGTTGCTAACATAGCCGCTAGAAATTTTTAGATAATTTGTGATTTATTGTAACTTTTTTGGAGGTCTTTTTGACCCTGTAGCCCTAGCTGTCCCAGAGCTCACTCTGTAGACCAGGCTGGCCTTGAACTCAAAGAGATCCGCCTGCTTCTGCCTCCCGATGCTGGGGGCTAAAGGCTTGTGCCATCCTGCTCAGCCCTTTCCCGTTGAATGTCTATGGAGAGCTATAACAGATTCCAGTAAGATTTTAACTTTTCTTTTTTTTTTGTATTTTTGAGACAGGGTCTCCCTTCAGTCCCAGCTGGCCTGGAACTCACTCTGTAGACCAGGGTGACCTTGAACTCACAGAGATCCGCCTGCCTCTGCTTCCCAAGTGCCAGGATTAAGGGTGTGCGCCACCACGCTGGGCTGGATTAACTTTTTTTGCATGAGTTCTTAACAGTGTGGTGGCAGGTATGTACACATGCTGCCAGGTGCCCGTCATGACTGGCTGTCCGTCTGTCCGTCATGACTGGCTGTCCGTCGCCTGGGGGTTGACTCTGAGCAGTGGGTGCAGGTGCGGTCGTCCCAGTTCTGCTTCCTGGGGACCACTGGCGGGGTCCCCATCTGCTGTGGGAGCCCTGGGTGAGGAGGAGAAGTGCCTGTGTGGCCACCGTACTTGGAGGCCGCATCTTAAGTCCTGTGTGACGCAGAGCGTTCGTTCAGCCGGTCTTCAGAGATCACACGTGGGATCAGTAGGAAGGAGGGGCTTTAAGTGCAACAGTGTCCAGATTCCCATGTGTACCTGACAGTCCGTTACTCAGGATTTACAGGCCCACCCCCTTTGCACTGTCAGGGCCACCCCAGTCCACCTCCTTGGTATTTAAATGTGTACCTGACAATCCATCACTTAGCATTCATCCATACTTCTTCTAGCTAGCTTCTCCATCGCCGTGACAAAACACTCTGACAAAAAAAAAAAAAAAAAAAAAAAAAAAAAAAAAAAAAAGGTTTTTTTTTTTTTTTAATATTTTGTTTTTTAATATTTATTTTATTTCGTATGTGTTAATGAATGCACCTGTCTGCACTGCAGCAGTTTGTGCACCCGTGTCATTTGCAATTCCGCGGAGTTCCAGAAGAGGGTGTGGTCGGATTCCCCTGGGGAACTGGAGTTCTGGAACTTGGAGTTTCAGACGGTTCTTAGTCTCGATTCTCTTGCCGCCTGAGGTGCTGGGGCTCGACCCCGGGGGGTCGGGGGGGCGGGAAAACGGTTTAATCCTGTTACCACTGCTCACGAGGCACAGTTTACCCCCTGCGGACGCCCAAGTACGACCTCCGGGCAGGCAACCTGGAGGCAGGAGCTGAAGCACCAGGCCAGGCGGAAGCTGCTCACTGGCTTGCTCGCCCCTGGCCGCGCCAGCCTGCTTTCTAATACAATACACAAAACCTGGACGCCTGCCCGGGGGTGCACCGTCCCCATGGCTGGTCCTCCACATCACTCAACAACAAATGCAAAAATGGCCCCCCAACTTGGCCACCAGGCCAGTCCCATGGAGAGCAAATTCCTCCATGAGTTCCTCACACCCCGTGTGTCGAAGTTGACACTAAACTATCCAGCACAACGCCTTTGAACTATCAGAGCCCCTTCTTGGGATGTGACAGCCTCTCTCCAGACATCACAGGGTCCCTCTCCCTCTCATCTTTTACACTACCCCACAGTCTCTGCCGTGCACGACTCACTCACAAAACTTCACATCACGTGATTATGCCACTTCACCTTCACTCAAGCTCTATTCTGGAAAGGGGTGTTCTCCACACTTCTCCTGATCCCACTGCAGACGGCCCACTTCTAGTTGGGCTGCTCTGTCCTGTCCTGGTCCCTGCTGTGTGTGATTCTTCTGGTCGGGCTGCTCTGTTCTGCCCTGGTCCGTGCTGTGTGTGATTCTTCTGGTCAGGCTGCTCTGCTCTGTCCTGGTCCCTGCTGTGTGTGATTCTTCTGGTCAGTCTGCTCTGCTCTGTCCTGGTCTGTGCTGTGTGTGATTCTTCTGGTCAGGCTGCTCTGTCCTGTCCTGGTCCAGCTGTGTGTGATTTCTCTCTGTCAGCCGTGCTCTGCTCTGTCCTGGTCCTCTGTGTGTCTTCTTCTGGTCAGGCTGCTCTGACTTCTGTCCTGGTCCCTGCTGTGTGTGATTCTATGCTGGTCAGTGTCTGCTCTGTCCTGGTCTTGCTGTGTGTTGAATTCTTCTGTCAGGCTGCTCTGTCCTGGTCCTGGTCCCTGCTGTGTGTGATTCTTCTGGTCAGCTGCTTGTCTCTGTCCTGGTCCGTGCTCCTGTGTGTGATTCGTTCTGGTCAGGCTGCTGTGTCCTGTCCTGGTCCGTGCTTGTGTGTGATTCTTCTGGTCAGGTGGCTCTGCTCTGTCCTGGTCCGTCGGTGCTGTTTTTGTTTTTTCCCCCCCGCCCTGTCAGGTCTGCTTCTTCCATCTGGTGGTGCTCTGTCCTGCTTGCTCCTGTCCTGGTGACGTGCTGTGTGTGATTCTTCTGGTCAGGCTGCTCTGTGTCTGCCCTGGTCCGTGCTTGTGTGTGATTCTTCTGGTCAGGCTGCTTGTCCTGTCCTGGTCAGTGCTTGTGTGTGATTCTTCTGGTCAGGCTGCTGTGTCCTGTCCTTGGTCCGTGCTGTGTGTGATTTACTTCTGGTCAGGCCTTTTTTGCTGTGTCTGTCCTGGTCCGTGCTTGTGTGTGATTCTTCTGGTCGGCTGCTCTGTCCTGTCCTGGTCCGTGCTTGTGTGTGATTCTTCTGGTCAGGACTGCTCTGTCCTGTCCTGTGTCCTGCTGTGTGTGATTCTTCTGGTCAGGCTGCTCTGTTCTGTCCTGGTCCGTGCTGTGTGTGATTCTTCTGGTCAGGCTGGCTCTGCTCTTGCCCTGGTTCCTGCTGTGTGTGATTCTCTGGTCAGGCGGCTCTGTCTGTCTGGTCAGCTGCTGTGTGTGATTCTTCTGTTTTCTGTCAGGCTGCTCTGCTCTGCTCCTGGTCCTCCTGCGTGTGTGTGATCTTTCTGGTCAGGCTGCTCTGTCTCTGCCTGGTCGTGCTGTGTGATTCTCTGGTCAGGCTGCTCTGTCTTCTGTCCTCGTGTGATCCGGTGGCTGTTGTCTGCCTGTCACACTGTTCTTCCTGTTGCTCTGGTGTACTGCGTCTTGTCCGCTTGTGTTCTCTTGTTCCCACCCCCCTCTGGCGTGTGCTGTGTGTGATTCTTCTGGTCAGGTGCTCTGCTGCTGTCCTGCGTGTGTTTCTAGGCGCTCTGCTGACTGTCCTGTCCTGCTGTGTGTGATGCAGGGTTTCCTTCCTGGCGTGCTGTTGATTCTTTGTCCGGCTGCTCTGTCCTGTCCTGGTCCGTGCTGTGTGTGATTCTTCTGGTCAGGCGTCTGTCCTGTCCTGGTCCGTGCTTGTGTGTGATTCTTCTGGTCAGGCTGCTGTGTCCTGTCCTGGTCCGTGCTTGTGTGTGATTCTTCTGGTCAGGCTGCTGTGTCCTGTCCTGGTCCGTGCTTGTGTGTGATTCTTCTGGTCAGGCTGCTGTGTCCTGTCCTGGTCCGTGCTTGTGTGTGATTCTTCTGGTCAGGCTGCTCTGTCTGCCCTGGTCCCGTGCTGTGTGTGATTCTTCTGGTCCAGGTCTCTGGTCAGGCTGCTCTGGCTTGCCTCCTGCCTGTGTGTGCTGATCGTCTTCTGGTCAGGGGTGCTGCGTCCGTCCTGCATCGGTGGGGGGATCTCTGGTAGGCTGCCTTGTCCTGCTTGTGTGCTGAGTGATTCTTCTGGTCAGGGGTGCTCTGTCCTTGTCCTGGTCCAGTGCTGTGTGTGATTCTTCTGGTCAGGCTGCTCTGCTCTGTCCTGGTCCGTGCTGTGTGTGATTCCTCTGGTCAGGCGGCTCTGTCCTGTCCTGGTCCGTGCTGTGTGTGATTCTTCTGGTCAGGCTGCTCTGCTCTGTCCTGGTCCGTGCTGTGTGTGATTCTTCTGGTCAGGCTGCTCTGTCCTGTCCTGGTCCCTGCTGTGTGTGATTCTTCTGGTCAGGCTGCTCTGCTCTGTCCTGGTCCGTGCTGTGTGTGATTCTTCTGGTCAGGCTGTTCTGTCCTGTCCTGGTCCGTGCTGTGTGTGATTCTTCTGGTCAGGCTGCTGTGTCCTGTCCTGGTCCTTGCTGTGTGTGATTCTTCTGGTCAGGCTGCTCTGCTCTGTCCTGTTCTGGGCTGTGTGTGATTCTTTGGGGTTTTCTCTTCGTGCCCTGTACCTGGGTCTTTCTCTTTGATGTTTTACAAGTCTCTGAAGCAGATGCAGTGTTGAACTCCAGGGACCCAGTGGAGTTATAGGCCGGCATAATGTTTCTTAATAACCATCCTGCATCTTAGTCTTTAATAGAGAATCAAAGAGAATCCATTTCTGGCTTCCTTTTGGGACGGGAGAGGAAGGACATAGTATACAACACATGGCAGAGATATGGTTTATTTTTTTGGTCTTTTTGAGACAGGGTCTTGGTCTCCCTGTAGCTCTGGCTATCCTGGAACTCACTATGTAGACCAGGCTGCCCTTGAACTCACAGAGATCCACCTGCCTCTGCCTCTGCCTCTGTCTCCCGAGTGCTGGGATTAAAGTCGTATGCCACTACGCCTAGCCCGTGAAATATAGGTATTTTGTGAGAAGCCTAATGGTGCATCTTGTGTAAAAATCACTGAAAACACATTTCTGTATATCGTATTTGTCAGTGTTACTCACCGTGAGGTTGGTATTTTACAGAGATGGGTGTCATTTGAAGATGTGACTGTGGATTTCACCCAGGAGGAGTGGTACCATCTGGACCCCGCCCAGAGACACCTGTACCAGGACGTGATGCTGGACATCTACAGCCACCTCTTGTCAGTGGGTGAGCACGGCTGCTGGGACACAGGACGGCCTTGAGCTTTCCTGCCTTCTGTTTACAGAAGATTGTGGGGCATCAGGCCTGTGTTGTGATTTTACCTGGTTCTGTCCAGTGGGGCACCCCCAGGCATTACTCTATGTCCAGTAGATGAGGTTGGCCCTTGCAGTTAGCCAAGGCAGAGTCCATCGCATGCCCTCTGAAACACAAGAAGCTACACGTAGCTCCAGCATCCTTCCACTTCACAGGGTGTCCCAGGCCACAGGTCATCTTCAATATGGCGAAAGTAAAGCAGGCACCGATGGGAGAAGCAGAACCCCCACATCAGAGGTGTCAGTGTGGAGGTGAGTGACTGTCAACAGGTGCAGCTAGACGGCTGGGCAGCATCACCCTGACTTAGATCCTCTCAGTGCTGGGCACCTGATCACCCACCTACTCCCATTTCTCACAGTAAACACATTGTGTTATGTGTGCGCAGTGGGAGAGTGTCAGTCTTCCTGTGAGGTGGATTCTGGGTGGTGGAAGCCTCACCATGCAGATGAGTGTATTTATGTTTCCTAGCACAACCACATCCAACAGGCTATGCAGACTCACAGTTAATGTCTGTAGGTTTGTATTTGAGTGTCTACTTGGCCAGCAATTGACACTGGCACTTTGGTAACATAGTGCCTGTGTGATAGATAACACAGTTGGCAGTGCCACCTTGGTGACATAGTGCCTGTGTGATAGATAACAAAGTTGACAGTGCCACCTTGGTGACATAGTGCCCGTGTGATAGATAAGACAGTTGACAGTGCCACCTTGGTGACATAGTGCCCGTGTGGTAGATAACACAGTTGACACTGCCGCCTTGGCGACATAGTGCCCTTGTGATAGATAACACGGTTGACACTGACACCTTGGGGACATAGTGCCGTGTGATAGATAACACGGTTGACACTGACACCTTGGTGACATAGTGCCCGTGTGATAACACAGTTGACAGTGCCACCTTGGCGACACAGTGCCCGTGTGATAGATAACACAGTTGACACTGCCGCCTTGGCGACATAGTGCCCGTGTGATAGATAACACGGTTGACAGTGCCGCCTTGGCGACATAGTGCCCGTGTGATAGATAACACAGTTGACAGTGCCGCCTTGGCGACATAGTGCCCGTGTGATAGATAACACGGTTGACACTGCCGCCTTGGCGACATAGTGCCCGTGTGATAGATAACACGGTTGACACTGCCGCCTTGGCGACATAGTGCCCGTGTGATAGATAACACGGTTGACAGTGCCGCCTTGGCGACATAGTGCCCGTGTGATAGATAACACGGTTGACAGTGCCGCCTTGGCGACATAGTGCCCGTGTGATAGATAACACGGTTGACAGTGCCGCCTTGGCGACATAGTGCCCGTGTGATAGATAACACGGTTGACAGTGCCGCCTTGGCGACATAGTGCCCGTGTGATAGATAACACGGTTGACAGTGCCGCCTTGGCGACATAGTGCCCGTGTGATAGATAACACGGTTGACAGTGCCGCCTTGGCGACATAGTGCCCGTGTGATAGATAACACGGTTGACAGTGCCGCCTTGGCGACATAGTGCCCGTGTGATAGATAACACGGTTGACAGTGCCACCTTGGCGACATAGTGCCCGTGTGATAGATAACACGGTTGACACTGCCGCCTTGGGGACATAGTGCCCGTGTGATAGATAACGCGGTTGACACTGCCACCTTGGTGACTTTGTGCTCGTGTGATAGATAACACAGTTGACAGTGCCGCCTTGGCGACATAGTGCCCGTGTGATAGATAACACGGTTGACACTGACACCTTGGGGACATAGTGCCCGTGTGATAGATAACACGGTTGACACTGCCGCCTTGGGGACATAGTGCCCGTGTGATAGATAACGCGGTTGACACTGCCACCTTGGTGACTTTGTGCTCGTGTGATAGATAACACAGTTGACACTGCCACCTCGGTGACATAGTGCCCATGTGATAGATAACACGGTTGACACTGACACCTTGGGGACATAGTGCCCGTGTGATAGATAACACGGTTGACACTGCCGCCTTGGGGACATAGTGCCCGTGTGATAGATAACGCGGTTGACACTGCCACCTTGGTGACTTTGTGCTCGTGTGATAGATAACACAGTTGACAGTGCCGCCTTGGCGACATAGTGCCCGTGTGATAGATAACACGGTTGACACTGACACCTTGGGGACATAGTGCCCGTGTGATAGATAACACGGTTGACACTGCCGCCTTGGGGACATAGTGCCCGTGTGATAGATAACGCGGTTGACACTGCCACCTTGGTGACTTTGTGCTCGTGTGATAGATAACACAGTTGACAGTGCCGCCTTGGCGACATAGTGCCCGTGTGATAGATAACACGGTTGACACTGACACCTTGGGGACATAGTGCCCGTGTGATAGATAACACGGTTGACACTGCCACCTCGGTGACATAGTGCCCGTGTGATAGATAACACGGTTGACACTGACACCTCGGTGACATAGTGCCCGTGTGATAGATAACACGGTTGACACTGACACCTCGGTGACATAGTGCCCATGTGATAGATAACACGGTTGACACTGCCACCTTGGTGACATAGTGCTCATGTAATAAGTGACACAGCTGCTTCCTTCTGAGATATCTTTTTTATATGTATAATTTAAAAGAAAATACTTTTATTGTTATTGAACGTTTTCTTACATCATTTCTCAATCCAATTTCATATGTAATTCTTCTATGGAGCATTTGTATTACTCATACAATGTCTCCCAGTCAATTCCAGTCCCCTGTGCCCCAACCCCACAAGAACGCATGCATCACAGCACCCAGGCCAAGCCCTGTCCAGTCAAGCTCCCAAACCCAGACGTCCTCTGCTAATAGATCCTCTGGAGTCCAGTCGGCACATCTGGGAATCCGAGGCAAGCCATGCTCTTCCTCTCCCATCTGCCCAGCCGTGCTTAGGCTCTTGTAGTTCTCAGTCCAGGGCCAGTCCCCGATCCAGTTCTCTCTTGCTCTGCTTTGAGACCTCGTGCTTGTTGGCATGGGTCCCGTGCCTGATGCTGCCGCTGCCACAAGTGCACATGTGACAGCTTGCAGTCGACCGCAGACACCACTTCTACGTTCACCCACCAGCCCAGGCTCGTACAATCTTTCTGTCCCCTCTTCTGCAACGATTCCTGAGCCGTGGGTGGTGAGGGTTAACATGGACCCATCCAGGACACACACTCCAGGTTCCCATTCTTTGAAGCTTGACTAGTTGTGGCCTTCTGTTTGTATCACACTGTTGCATTAAGGAAGCTTTACAGATACCTTTCTTTTCATTTAAAATTTTTTTTAATTTTTTTTATTAATTTTATTTATTTCCGTATGTGTATGAATGTACTGTCTGCATGCAAGTCTGTGCACCCGTGTCGTACAATGCCGCGGAGGTCAGAAGAGGGCGTCGGACTCCCCTGGAACTGGAGTTCTCCTGGAATTGGAGTTTCAGACAGTTCTCGGCCGCCATGTGGGTGCTGGGGATCGAACCCGGGTCCTCTGTAAGAGCGGTCAGTGCTCTTAACCGCTAGGCCATCTCTGCAGCCCCTAAAATTTATTTTTATTTACGTGTATGTGTGTGTCTCTGTGACCGTGTGCACGTGAGTGCAGGTATCCACAGAGATGAGGAGCTGGAACTACAGTCAGTTGTGAGCCACAGACGTGGGTGACTAGAGCTGAACTCGGGTTCTCTGTGAGAGCAGCCAGCACCTTTAGCTTCTGAGTGGTCTCTGCAGTCCTGAGCTGTGTCTACTCACTGTGTCTGCTCTCTGACTGGCTGCTGTGTGTTCGGTCTGTAGTCCTGAGCTGTGTCTACTCACTGCGTCTGCGCTCTGACTGACTGCTGTGTGTTCATCTGCAGTCCTGAGCTGTGTCTACTCACTGTGTCTGTGCTCTGACTGGCTGCTGTGTGTTCATCTGCAGTCCTGAGCTGTGTCTACTCACTGCGTCTGCTCTCTGACTGGCTGTTGTGTGTTCGGTCCGCAGTCCTGAGCTGTGTCTACTCACTGCATCTGCGTTCTGACTGGCTGTTGTGTGGGTTTGTTTTTTTTTTTTGGGGGGGGGGGTCTTTGTGAGACAGGGTCTCCCTGTAGTCCCAGCTGTCCTGGAACTCATTCTGTAGATCAGGCTGGGCTTGAACTCACAGAGATCCACCTGCCTCTGAGTACTGGGATTAAAGTCATGCTCTACCATGCCCGGTGACATTGGAATCTTCAGGGCATATGGAGTGGCTGTTCCATGAGCCACCTTGGCACTGGAAGAGGAGATGAGAACAAGGGAGCTGAACTGGAGTAGAGGTCATGGTAAACGCTTAGGCTTTGCAGTGAACAGACAGGTTGTGTCAGCTCTGCAGGGAGGTGAGACGCCATTGGAAACAAGGAGACGCTCTTGAGCATGGCTCTGACAGGCTGCATTGACATTTTTGGGTGGTACCCTAAATAGCATGTCGATTTTTATAATCTTCCTGAAATGGAAAGTTTACGATATTGCGGATGGATATGAGGGCTAGATAACGGAGCGTCGAGAGTCTGCGGACAGCGCTGTGCCCAGTCTCCAATTCAGGAGGATATGTTTGTTCCTCAGTACTGGGGTCAGGATGGGAGGACAGGTACTTCCCAGGTCTTTGGCAGCAGCTACTCCGGCCAGATGGAGTGCTGCAGTCCAGCGAGAGACCTCTTTGCAAAGAAATACAGTCGTTGGGGCTGGCAGTATGGGTAACATGCTTGCTGTGTAGACCTAGAAGGACCTGAGTTTGTTATTTAGCAGTGTAGCCTGGGGGTGGGGATAGGCGCTGCCACAGGCCTGCTGCCACACTACCTGGAATGGCAAGCTCTGGGTGCAGGGGGACCCTGTCTCAAAAAAATAATGTGGGGAGCAATAGAGGGAAACACCCGAGTGAACCTTTGCCTGCACTTGCGTGCAGAGTGAGCACAGGTAACACAATGTACACTCCACATGTGTGCGAAGTGAGCACACACACAAACACCATACACTCCACATGTGTGCAGACTGAGCACATACACACACCATACACTCCACATGTGTGCAGACTGAGCACACACAAACACCATACACTCCACATGTGTGCAGAGTGAGCACACACAAACACCATGCATTTCACATGTGTGTAGAGTGAGCACACATACAAGTAAAATTGAGAGCAATAGAAGATACTTAGAGTTGGCCTCTGGTCTGCACATGCACATGAATACACACACGCACACGCACAGGCTGTAGAGTCCTGTCCTGGAACTTGGCTGGCCTGAGAGGGAAGAAGAGGCCTGGTGGATCTGTCCAGTTGTTTGCTTTCCTGGCAGCAGCAGTCTTTCACTTCCCCTCAGAGTGGCCTTTAGGAAGCCCAGCTGTGCTCCTCCCTTTAGGACTCCCCCCGTACTCCTCCCTTTAGGACTCCCCCCGTTCTCCTCCCTTTAGGGCTCCCCCCGTGCCCCTCCCTTTAGGACTCCCCCCGTATTCTTCCCTTTAGGACTCCCCCATGCTCCGCCTCCCTTTAGGACTCTCCTCCCGTGCTCCTCCTCCAGTGCTCCCCCCGTATTTCTTCCTTTAGGACTCCCCCGTGCTCCTCCCTTTAGGACGCCCCCCGTGCTCCTCCCTTTAAGATCCCCCCGTGCTCCTCTCCTTTAGGACTCCCCCGTACTCCTACTTTAAGGCTCCCTCCCTTATCCTCACCTATTAGGACTCCCCCCGTACTCCTCCCTTAAGGACTCACCAGTGGCTCCCTTCCCTTTGAGGAACTCCCCCCCGTTCTCCTCCCTTTAGGACTCCCCCCCGTGCTCCTCCCTTTAAGACTCCCCCCGTGCTCACTCCCTTTAGGACTCCACCCGTGCTCTTCCCTTTAGGACTCCCCCATGCTCCTCCCTTTAGGACTCACCCCCCGTCTTCCCTCCTTTAGGACTTCCCCCCGTACTCCTACCTTTAGGACTCACCCATACTCCTCCCTTTAGGACTCCCCCCCGTGCTCCTCCCTTTAGGACCCCCCCCGTGCTCCTCCCTTTAGGACTCCCCCCGTGCTCCTCCTTTTAGGACTCCACCCGTGCTCCTCCCTTTAGGAACCCCCCCATACTCCTCCCTTTAAGACTCCCCCCATACTCCTTCTCCTTAGGAAACTCCCCCACGTGCCTCTACCTTAGGACTTCTCATCGACCTCCCTTTAGGACTCCCCCCTTACTCCTCCCTTTAGGACTCCCCCGTGCTCCTCCCTTTAGGACTCCCCCATACTCCTCCCTTTAGGACCCCCCCATACTCCTCCCTTTAAGACTCCCCCCGTGCTCCCCTTTAGGAGTCCCCCCGTGCTCCTCCCTTTTGGACTCCCCCCGTGCTCCTCTCTTTAGGACTCCCCCCGTGCTCCTCTCTTTAGGACTCCCCCGGGCTCCTCCCTTTAGGACTCCCCGTGCTCCTCCCTTTAGGACTCCCCCCGTATTCTTCCCTTTAGGACTCCCCCCGTATTCTTCCCTTTAGGACTCCCCCCGTATTCTTCCCTTTAGGACTCCCCCCGTATTCTTCCCTTTAGGACTCCCCCATTCTCCTCCCTTTAGGACCCCCCGTGCTCCTCCCTTTAAGACTCCCCCCCATGAAACTCGCTGGGCGGCGGAGAGCGCGCCGGCCCGATGACCCTCCCTTTAGGACTCCCCCCGTGCTCCTCCCCTTAGGACTCACGCCATACTCCCTTTAGGACTCCCCCTGTGCTCCTCCCTTTAGGACTCCTCCCGTGCTCCTCCCTTTAGGACTCCCCCATACTCCTCCCTTTAGGACTCCCCCCATACTCCTCCCTTTAAGACTCCCCCCGTGCTCCCTCACTTTAGGACTCCCCCATACTCCTCCCTTTAGGACTCCCTCCATACTCCTCCCAATACTAGACTCCCCCTGTGCTCCTCCCTTTAGGACTCACCCCATACTCCTCCCTTTAGGACCCCCCCATACTCCTCCCTTTAAGACTCCCCCCGTGCTCCCCCTTTAGGAACCCCCGTGCTCCTCTCTTTAGGACTCCCCCCGTACTCCTCCCTTTAGGACTCCCCCCGTGCTCCTCCCTTTAGGACTCACCCCGTGCTCCTCCCTTTAGGAACCCCCCATGCTCCTCCCTTTAGGACTCCCCCCGTGGTCCTCCCTTTAGGACTCCCCCCTGCTCCTCCTGTTAGTGGACTCCCCGTGCTCCTCCCCTTTAGGAGCCACCCATTATGCTCCTCCCTTTAGGTACTCCCCCCATAACTCCTGCCTTTAAACTTCCCCAGTGCTCCTGCCCTTTAGGACTCCCCCCGTATTCTTCCCTTTAGGACTCCCCCCGTATTCTTCCCTTTAGGACTCCCCCCGTATTCTTCCCTTTAGGACTCCCCCCGTATTCTTCCCTTTAGGACTCCCCCCGTGCTCCTCCCTTTAGGACTCCCCCCGTGCTCCCCCCTTTAGGACTCCCCCCGTGCTCCTCCCTTTAGGACTCCCCCCGTGCTCCTCCCTTTAGGACTCCCCAAGTGCTCCTCCCTTTAGGACTCACCCATACTCCTCCCTTTAGGACCCCCCCATACTCCTCCCTTTAAGACTCCCCCCGTACACAGATCCCCCCTTTAGGACTCCCACCCGTACTCCTCCTTTAGACTCCCCCATCACTCCTGCCTTTAGGACTTGCCCCCTTGCTCCTCCCTTTAGGACTCCTCCCGTGCTCCTCCCTTTAGGAACCCCCCCATACTCCTCCCTTTAAGACTCCCCCCGTGCTCCCCTGTTAGGCACTCCCCCATACTCTTCCCTTTAGGACTCCCCCCGTATTCTTCCCTTTAGGACTCCCCCCGTTCTCCTCCCTTTAGGGCTCCCCCCATACTCCTCCCTTTAGGCCTCCCCCATACTCCTCCCTTTAAGACTCCCCCCGTGCTCCCCCCTTTAGGACTCCCCCAGTGCTCCTCCCTTTAGGACTCACCCATACTCCTCCCTTTAGGACCCCCCCATACTCCTCCCTTTAAGACTCCCCCCGTGCTCCCCCCTTTAGGAACTCCCCCCATATCTCCCTGCCCTTTAGTGACTGCCCCCCATTCTCCTCCTTTAGGATCCCCCAATACTCCTCCTTTAAGGACTGCCCCCCATCTGCCTTCCCTTTAAGGACCCCCCCGTATCTTTCCCCCTTGTAGGTAACTCCCCATACCCTCCTTTAGGAACTCCCCCCATCTCCCCCTTTAGGACTCCCCATACTCCTCCTTTGAGGACTCCCCATACTCCTCCCTTGAGGACTCCCCCCGTACTCATCCCTTTAGGACTCCCCCGTGCTCCTCCCTTTAGGACTCCCCCATGCTCCTCCCTTTAGGACTCCCCCCGTGCTCCTCCCTTTAGGACTCCCCCCGTGCCCCTCCCTTTAGGACTCCCCCCATACTCCTCCCTTTAGGACTCCCCCCGTGCTCCTCCCTTTAGGACTCCCCCATACTCCTCCCTTTAGGACTCCCCCCATACTCCTCCCTTTAGGACTCCCCCCGTGCTCCTCCCTTTAGGACTCCCCCCATACTCCTCCCTTTAGGACTCCCCCCGTGCTCCTCCCTTTAGGACTCCCCCCGTGCTCCTCCCTTTAGGACTCCCCCCGTACTCCTCCCTTTAGGACTCCCCCCGTATTCTTCCCTTTAGGACTCCCCCCGTATTCTTCCCTTTAGGACTCCCCCCGTATTCTTCCCTTTAGGACTCCCCCGTGCTCCTCCCTTTAGGACTCCCCCCGTATTCTTCCCTTTAGGACTCCCCCCGTATTCTTCCCTTTAGGACTCCCCCCGTATTCTTCCCTTTAGGACTCCCCCCGTATTCTTCCCTTTAGGACTCCCCCATACTCCTCCCTTTAAGACTCCCCATACTCCCCTCCCTTTAGGAACTCCCCCCTGTAACTCCCTCCCTTAAGGACTCACCCATACTCCTCCCTTAGGACTCCCCCGGTGCTCCTCCCTTTAGGACCCCCCCGTGCTCCTCCCTTTAAGACTCCAACCCATAACTCCTCCCTTTAGGAACTCCCCCCATCTCCTCCCTTTAAGAACTCTCCCCCCGTCTCCTCCACCTTTAGGACTCGCCCCCTACTCCTCCCTTTAAGGACTTCCCCCCCGCTCCTTCCTTTAGGACCTCCCCCGTGCTCTCCTCTTTACGACTCCCCCGTCCCCCTTTAAGGACCCCCCCTGCTCCTCCCTTTAGGACTCCCCCGTGCCTCCTCCCTTTAGGAATCTCCCCCGTGCTCCTCCCTTTAGGACTCCCCCGTACTCCTCCCTTTAAGGACTCCCCCCCGTACTCCTCCCTTTAGGACTCCCCCATACTCCTCCCTTTAGGACTCCCCCGTGCTCCTCCCTTTAGGACTCCCCCGTGCTCCTCCCTTTAGGACTCCCCCCCGTGCTCCTCCCTTTAGGGCTCCCCCCGTGCTCCTCCCTTTAGGACTCCCCCATACTCCTCCCTTTAGGACTCCCCCCATA
The DNA here is from genome assembly GCA_009823505.1 of Rhizomys pruinosus. Lineage (NCBI taxonomy): Eukaryota > Metazoa > Chordata > Mammalia > Rodentia > Spalacidae > Rhizomys > Rhizomys pruinosus. The sequence goes on from VZQC01000432.1 coordinate 15,381, forward strand.
CTCCTCCCTTTAGGACCCCCCCGTACTCCTCCCTTTAGGACTCCCCCCGTACTCCTCCCTTTAGGACCCGCCCAGCGTGCTCCTCCCTTTAGGACTCCCCCGTGCTCCTCCCTTTAGGACTCCCCCCGTGCTCCTCCCTTTAGGACTCCCCCCGTGCTCCTCCCTTTAGGACTCCCCCCGTACTCCTCCCTTTAGGACTCCCCCCGTGCTCCTCCCTTTAGGACTCCCCCGTGCTCCTCCCTTTAGGACTCCCCCCGTATTCTCCTCCCGTTGAGGACTCCCCCCGTATTCTCTCCCTTTAGGACTCCCCCGTACTCTCCCTTTAGCGACTCCCCCATCTCTCCTCCCTTTAGGACCCCCCGTGCCCTCCTTTAGGACTCCCCCATCTCTCCCTGGACTCCCCCCCGTATTCTCTCCCTTTAGGACTCCCCCCGTTTCTCCTCCCTTAGGGACTCCCCCCGTATTCTCCTCCCTTTAGGACTCCCCCCGTATTCTTCCCTTTAGGACTCCCCCCGTATTCTTCCCTTTAGGACTCCCCCCGTATTCTTCCCTTTAGGACTCCCCCCGTTCTCCTCCCTTTAGGACTCCCCCATACTCTTCCCTTTAGGACTCCCCCCGTACTCCTCCATTTAGGACTCCCCCCGTGCTCCTCCCTTTAGGACTCCCCCCCGTACTCCTCCCTTTAGGACTCCCCCAGTGCTCCTCCCTTTAGGACTCCCCCAGTGCTCCTCCCTTTAGGACTCCCCCCGTGCTCCTCCCTTTAGGACTCCCCCCGTTCTCCTCCCTTTAGGACTCCCCCCATACTCCTCCCTTTAGGACTCCCCCTGTGCTCCTCCCTTTAGGACTCCCCCATACTCCTCCCTTTAGTACTCCCCCCATACTCCTCCCTTTAGGACTCCCCCTGTGCTCCTCCCTTTAGGACTCCCCCCGTACTCCTCCCTTTAGGACTCCCCCGTGCTCCTCCCTTTAGGACTCCCCCCGTGCTCCTCCCTTTAGGACTCCCCCATACTCCTCCCTTTAGGACTCCCCCCATTCTCCTCCCTTTAGGACCCCCTCGTGCTCCTCCCTTTAGGACTCCCCCCATAACTCCCC
>VZQC01000441.1:0-16091 GCA_009823505.1 Rhizomys pruinosus
TGGGGGTTGTCTTTTGGAGACAAGATGGGTCCCTTTACCCCAGCTGTCCTGGAACTCACTAAGTAGACCAGCCTGGCCTTGAACTCACAGAGATCCATCTGCCTCTGCCTCCCAAGTGCTGGGATTAAAGGCACCACTACACATGGCCCAAAATATTTATTTTATTTATTTTATGTGTATGAATGTACTATCTGCATGCAGGTTTGTGCACCCATATCGTGCAATGCCTCGTAGGTCAGAAGTGGGTATTGGATTCACCTGGAACTGGAGTTAAAGACAGTTCTCAGTCACCATGTGGGTGCTGGGGATCCAACCCAGGTCCTCTGCAAGAGCAGTCGGTGCTCTGAACTGCTAGGCCATCTCTCCAGCCCCCCCCAAATATTTTTTAAATATGATTCCAGTTACATGAAAGTTTTGGACACAGCAGTGATGGTGACACAAAATTACAAGTGTAGCTCATGCCATTGAATTATATATTTAAAAATAGTTATGGACTTTATTTACATAGATTGAGGTTTTTGTGACAATATTTTTATAACAAGTCAAAATTATGTGGATCAGCTAAATGTAGCTTTTTAAATACTACTGCTGAATACAAAAGTTATCAAGACTCAGATCTACAGACTTCAGCCCAGCCTTATCTTGTGCCTGTTTTCCCTGTCCCGTCACCCCATTCTTCACCTCACACCCAGGAGAGTGACTGTCTCTTACTGTAAGAGATGAGGTGAGATTGTCTCAACTTAAATCTTTCAAAATTATGAAGAAACAAAGCACGCCCTTTGAAGATGTCAGATATAGCAGCAGAGCACTGTCCAGGTAGACTCGCTCACACCAACCCACCCCCAGTCCAGATTTCAAAGAAGAGAAGCCAGGACAGGTTAAAGTAGAATTTGAAGGATCAGCTCGAGGGAGATGGGTCAAACCCAAATTACCCACTAAGAATGTTACAAGAAGCACATATGAACCACAGAGCACACTCCCTCCTGACAGCTGTGACCAGAGGGACAAAGGCACAGAGGGGTGAGATCTACCCACAAGCCCATTGGTCAATAAATTCCTCAGCCCCCCCACCTGTAAAATGAGGACACATGTTTCCCATTGCTTCAGTGACAACGAGTCAGGGCATGTCTTGACCACTTTCCCTATGTGAACCACTGCACTAGGGGTCAGTCACCCATCTCTGTGCTCAGACCTCATGACATCTGAGCAAAAACTACTGGAGACTAGACTCATTTTACAGGCAACAGAGAGCTTCAAAGACCTGCCCCAAACCATGCAAAACAAGAAGCAAAGGGCTAGAGAGATGGCACAGCGGTTAAAAACACTGGCTGCTCTTGGAGAAAACCCGGTTCCCAGAACCCACATGGCAGCTAACAACTGTCCGTAACTCCAGTTCAAGGGGATTCAATACTCTCTTTTGCACATCACAGCTACCCTGAAATACATGTAGGCAATACACTCATGCACATAAAATAAAATAATGTAGGAAATATTTTTAAAAGGAGAAATGAGAACTAAAATCCTAACTTAGCCTCTGACATCGGAATCCCAGCCCCCCCCCCCCCTCCCCCAGGCCACACTGCTCCATGGAGCAGCCATCCTGTCACCCCCGACATCACTGTCCTCACAGTCCATGTGTTCGTTTCATTCTTATCATCAGTGTCCTCAGTAACATTAGTCCCAGGTTCTGGGTTCACAAAGTCCAAGCACCTAGTACGACTCTCAAAGCCTGTATCTCCTCACATACACCTCAGCCTCCTCTCAATGCCAAATGCGGCCTGTGAGAAACACACTGTTAGGGTTTGCGTAAAGCTCCGTGACCCTGCTCATGAATGCGCCTGAGATAGATTAGTGAAGAAGATAGGTGACTGGAATACATTAAATTAGGTAATAAGCAAGGAACATGGTTAACACATGCTTAGCGTGTTCGTGAATATGTTTACTGGGTCTGCAGGAGGCAGTTCAAGGTCTAGGCTGAGCTGATGACCCAACAGGTGGCTATTTTATACCGACCTGTTTACACAACCTACCTCAAGTTGCTAAGGTGCATCTTACACATAAGGAGCAGAATTTCGAGCTCCATTCAACCACCTCACCTTCTCCCAAACTTCCCAGTAAAACAAAGCCTGGTGACTCCCAGAGGCTGACACGCCATTCCTGTATAGGCACCAGGAGTTACACATGTCAAGCACTGTGGGGTAGACTCCACTAAACCAGCAGGTCGACAAATACTTTACCTCATCACCTGTGACACCAAAGCACACCTCCCTCCCATCTCCCCGATGCCTGGTTTCTAAGATGAGATTTCTCATTATTGAGCCACAGTGCTGCCAATCTACTGTGCTGAAAATCTCTGCCATGTGCTGGCCCAGACTAAAATATTCAATCTCTGACTTTTACTTTCCCAGCTTCCACATAGCCACACACCTTGCTCAGGCTTGGGCTTATGATTCAGACTTCTTGCCCCTCCCAAGGGCCCCTGGGAACCTTTGTTTCTTTTCTGGCCACAGATGAACTCAGCCCGTTAAAGATCAGCTGTAATCCCTTACATACATAACTTTCCATTGGCAAAAATGAGTCAGGTTAGCTGGATAAGGTCAGCAGCCTCTTGTAGAAATACCCACCAGCCACTGCTCCTTCAAAGCCCCCAGAATTCACATGGAGCAGTTCACTAACCCCCATTTCCAGTCTAGTAGACCTATACTGGCATACACACAGAACCTATTGACTCACACCACCGCAATAACCAAAAACAATATTCTTGGCCTTCAGCATTCAATGTGGGTTTTGTTTTCCTAAGGACATACTGCCAACCCATTCTTAGCTCCCATGCAGACTTGTTCTTGCCTGTTTATACCGCTGACCTTAACCTTACATCTTTGCTCAACACCACCCTCATCTCTGGCATGTGTTCTTTCTTTATGTTTCCTTTCTTTATACATAACACACCAAACATGTTAGCATTGACTGTGTTTACTTATTGCTCCTCTCCTCCACTACAATGTAAGCTCCACAAGAGCAGATGCTCCTAAACCTGCCTCAAGGGCCTGAAGGTGTGCTGAGCGGTGGGAGACCCTCATAACCACGTGCCCACTCGGATGACAGATGGTGGTTCCCCACCACTCAACAAACATCCCACATCAGAAACACCACCCAGACCTGAAGTCCCTCATTTAACCACAGAAGCAATCTCTGTCTGAAGCAGAATCAGCAAGAACAGAACAGCGAGCAGGGTGAGAAACAATCCTCATTGTTCCAGTAAACTCTAAATACTGGAGTTCCTGAGACATATCATAACATGCACTGAGAATGTCCAGGACACTGTATGCCAAACCTTTGAAGCACATAGCTTGGGAGTCGACTGGAACAAAGATACTAGTGACTCCAGAGCACCATCAGCCACACATGTCACCCTCAGCTCAACACCTCTTACCTTCCCAGGCCATGCCTTCTCACGGACCATAGTCCACAAACCCTCAAAATCCACACAGTGAAGTCCTAACCCTGTGAAGTAATGCTATTCAGAGGTGGGATCTCTGGAGCGATTATATTAGGAAAGCAAAGCATTTACCATTGGTGTGAGTGCTAATGAAAGAGATCCCAGAGCAGAGCATTTACCATTGGTGTGAGTGCTAATGAAAGAGATCCCGGACCTCATTTACTCCTTCCATCCTGTGAAGACACCTATGTCTAAGAGGAAGCAGGTCCTCATCAGACTCAGATTCTACCAATGGCTTGACCTTGGACTTCTCAGCTTCCAGAAGGGACAAAACCAAAGCTTTGTCATTTGTAAGCCACTGACTTTGTTACAGGACCCTGAACCACCCCCACCCCCAACCCCCAGACTCCACTCGGCTCACTTTGCTTTCACATACTCAATGCCACACACTCTTCCTGAAGAAACTTTGGCTTTATGGTCTATCCTTAAATCCCCTCCTTCACTTGCTCAGTCCTGGTTAAAGCTAACAAACTGCTTCTTTCACACATGAATCCAGGCAGTTGACTGTGGCTAAAAAAAATCAAAACAAGCCAGGCATGGTGGCACACGCCTTTGATCCCAGCACTTGAAGGCAGAAGCAGGTGGATCTCTGTAAGATTGAAGCCACCCTGATCTACACAGTGAGTTCCAGTCCAGCCTGTGGCTACAGGTGACCCTGCCTCAAAAAGACACAGGAGTAGTATACTGATAGTTCTACTTTAATTTCCCAACTTTAACCATTAAGGTCCAGACTATCTTTAAATGCCATCAGCAATCATATGAAAATTTCCAGTCTATTCACCCACCTACTACTCAAAAAGCTTTAAATCTACTATCTCTTCCCAAATCTCTAGTCATTTCTCCAGTAGTCTGACCTTCTGTCCTACTTCCTAAGAAAAATGAAGTGACACCCATAAACTTGAAAGCCTACATAGCCACTAGCAAGGCCTTTATCTAAGTCCATACATTCCAACTTCCTGCCCGCCCACTGACAAGGACAACATTCCTAATCTAAAGCCAGTTCCTCTATTGTAGACTCAAGCTCACCCCACTTTAAGCTTACCCCCATCGTCCTCCCCTCCATAAAAGAGCAGACATTTTCCCCTTCTCCTCAATAGCATTCAGTTGTACATATGAAACAGGCTGTTTCTTCCCTCCTCACACAGAAAACCTTGACTGTTCTTTACTTGCTGTGTGTGGCTCTTTTCTCCTCTCATGATCCTAGCCAGCCAGGCTTCCACCCATTCCCATGTTCTTCTCAAGGGAGCAAATAATCTCCCAGTTGGCAAATCCAATGCTTCTTTCTCCTTCTTCATCATACGTGACCCACTCTCTCAGCCGCACCATTCATTCCACCCTGGGATAATTTCTGTACCATCATTCTTCCAACCATTTTCCCTGTTCATCTTACTGCTGGACAGTCCCAGGGCTCAGGGCCTGAAGGATACCAAGGGTCCCTTTTCTACCCAGGTTCAGTGGCTCAATATGCCACACAGAGCTCCACAGCACAAATCCTATTTGGGGGAAGACGTGCTCTCCCACGAGGGTCCAGCAGGCAGCCGCCAGCTGTCCTGTCCTTGGGATCTGTCTCAGATGCAGAGGGACGCATCCTCGAGGAGCCTCCAGTAGGTAACTGAGCCAGGAGGGCTAGAGGACAAGCCATGTTGGCCTCACAGAACAACCATGACAAGTGTTCTTGGCTGACAGGTGCCCTATGGTACAGTGTGACTTCTCTGCCCAAGTGTGCCTCTTCCCCTCCACTTGAGAAGGTGACTCCTAAGAACCATCTCCCTCCTAAGTGTCATTTTTTTTTTTTGGTCTTTTTGAGACAGGGGCTCCCTTTAGTCCCAGCTGTCCTAGAACTCACTATGTAGACCAGGCTGGCCTTGAACTCACAGAGATCTGCCTGCCTCTGCCTCTCCAGTACTGGGATTAAAGGTGTGTGCCACCATGCCCGGCTATCTAAATGTCATCTTCTTACCAAAACCTTAACCCTGGGAGATTCTTACACTCTAAATACCACTACACATGAACGGCTCTCCACAGGTGTCAGGGAACTGCATCTCCCTGCAAGATGACACATTCAGACACCAAATGGGATCCCACCCTTCTCTCTGGACGTCTTCCAGGCAACTTTCCCAGCTCAGCATAGGGCAATTCAACCCTCCCAACTGCTAGGGCCAAACTGCTGTGAGGAACAGGTTGGACATCTTTTTCACAACCCACATCACATTAGTCAGAAAATTATCACATCCTCTTTCCAGAAGTGAACAAGCCTAAATCTCCTCTCCCTTCCACTGCCATCAGCAGAACCTAGCCGGGGTTCTCTCTGCAGCATCCCAGCAAAGCTTCCTCATAAGGGTCCCCATTTCTGTCTCTATAGCACACTCGACCAGGAGACAGAGGGACCCCTGATGTCAGTCAGATCCCACCTCTCCTCTGCTCAGAGGCTGAGAGCCACACTCCTCCGAGGGAGCGTGTAGCCAGCCCTGCCCAGGCATCTCCATCTCTGCTTCTCTGCTCCGCTTTGCCCCTTCAGCCCTCGCTCTCATCACCGAAGCCACACCTGGCCTCCCTGGTCCTCCTGAACATTCCAGACACATGCTTTTCATCTTCATTCAAATGGTAGCTTCTCATGCCATAATTTCCATACCATAATTTCCACCACTTTCCCTGAAAATGTTATCCATTCATCCAAAGTAGTTCTACTTTGTAATTTTCTTAATTGGTAGTACCTACCACATTTGAACAGACTATATCAAGTTAAATTTAATATAAAATGAAGAAATAATGATCATTAGCTAACAATTTTAATCATTTAATGNAAACAAAGCCTGGTGACTCCCAGAGGCTGACACGCCATTCCTGTATAGGCACCAGGAGTTACACATGTCAAGCACTGTGGGGTAGACTCCACTAAACCAGCAGGTCGACAAATACTTTACCTCATCACCTGTGACACCAAAGCACACCTCCCTCCCATCTCCCCGATGCCTGGTTTCTAAGATGAGATTTCTCATTGTTGAGCCACAGTGCTGCCAATCTACTGTGCTGAAAATCTCTGCCATGTGCTGGCCCAGACTAAAATATGCAATCTCTGACTTTTACTTTCCCAGCTTCCACATATCCACACACCTTGCTCAGGCTTGGGCTTATGATTCAGACTTCTTGCCCCTCCCAAGGGCCCCTGGGAACCTTTGTTTTTTTTTCTGGCCACAGATGAACTCAGCCCGTTAAAGATCAGATGTAATCCCTTACATACATAACTTTCCATTGGCAAAAATGAGTCAGGTTAGCTGGCTAAGGTCAGCAGCCACTTGTAAAAATACCCACCAGCCACCGCTCCTTCAAAGCCCCCAGAATTCACATGGAGCTGTTCATTAACCCCCATTTCCAGTCTGGTAGACCTATACTGGCATACATACAGAGCCTATTGACTCACACCACCGCAATAACCAAAAACAATATTCTTGGCCTTCAGCATTCAATGTGGGTTTTGTTTTCCTAAGGACATACTGCCAACCCATTCTTAGCTCCCATGCAGACTTTTTCTTGCCTGTATATAACTCTGACCTTAAACTTACATCTTTGCTCAACACCACCCTCATCTCTGGCATGTGTCCTTTCTTTATGTTTCCTTTCTTTATACATAACCCACCAAACATGTTAGCATTGACTGTGTTTACTTATTGCTCCTGTTCCCCACTACAATGTAAGTTCCACAAAAGCAGATGCTCCCAAAGCTGCCTCAAGGGCCTGAAGGTGTGCTGAGCAGTGGGAGACCCTCATAACCATGTGCCCACTCGGATGACAGATGGTGGTTCCCCACCACTCAACAAGCATCCCACATCAGAAACACCACCCAGACCTGAAGTCTCTCATTTAACCACAGAAGCAATCTCTGTCTGAAGCAGAATTAGCAAGAACAGAACAGGGAGCAGGGTGAGAAACAATCCTCATTGTTCCAGTAAACTCTAAATACTGGAGTTCCCGAGGCATATCATAACATGCACTGAGAATGTCCAGGACACTGTATGCCAAACCTTTGAAGCACATAGCTTTGGAGTCGACTGGAACAAAGATACTAGTGACTCCAGAGCACCATCAGCCACACATGTCACCCTCAGCTCAACACCTCTTACCTTCCCAGGCCATGCCTTCTCACAGACCATAGTCCACAAACCCTCAAAATCCACACAGTGAATTCCTAACCCTGCGAAGTAATGCTATTCAGAGGTGGGACCTCTGGAGCAATTATATCAGGAAAGCAAAGCATTTACCATTGGTGTGGGTGCTAATGAAAGAGATCCCGGAGCAGAGCAATTACCATTGGTGTGAGTGCTAATGAAAAAGATCCCAGAGCAGAGCGTTTACCATTGGTGTGAGTGCTAGTGAAAGAGATCCCGGAGCAGAGCGTTTACCATTGGTGTGAGTGCTAGTGAAAGAGATCCCAGAGCAGAGCATTTACCATTGGTGTGAGTGCTAGTGAAAGAGATCCCGGACCTCATTTACTCCTTCCATCCTGTGAAGACACCTATGTCTAAGAGGAAGCATGTCCTCATCAGACTCGGATTCTACCAACAGCTTGACCTTGGACTTCTCAGCTTCCAGAAGGGAGAAAACCAAAGCTTTGTCATTTGTAAGCCACTGACTTTGTTACGGGAACCTGAACCACCCCCACCCCCACCCCCCAGACTCCACTCGGCTCACTTTGCTTTCACATACTCAATGTCACACTCTTCCCTAAGAAACTTTGGTTTTATGGTCTAACCTTAAATCCCCTCCTTCACTTGCTCAGTCCTGGTTAAATCTAACAAACTGCTTCCTTCACACCTGAATCCAGGCAGTTGACTGTGGCTAAAAAAAAAAAAAAATCGAAACAAGCCAGGCATGGTGGCACACACCTTTGATCCCAGCATTTGAGGACAGAGGCAGGTGGATCTCTGTAAGATTGAGGCCACCCTGGTCTACACAGTGAGTTCCAGTCCAGCCTGTGGCTACAGGCTGACCCTGCCTCAAAAAGACACAGGAGTAGAAGTATACTGATAGTTCCACTTTAATTTCACAACCTTTAACCATTAAGGTCCAGACTATCTTTAAATGCCATAAGCAATCATATGAAAATTTCCAGTCTATTCAGCCACCTACTACTCAAAAAGCTTTAAATCTACTATCTCTTCCCAAATCTCTAGTAATTTCTCCAGTAGTCTGACCTTCTGTCCTACTTCCTAAGAAAAATGAAGTGACATCCATAAACTTGAAAGCCTACATAGCCACTAGCAAGGCCTTTATCTATGTCCATACATTCCAACTTCCTGCCCGCCCACTGACCAGGACAACATTCCTAATCTAAAGCCGGTTCCTCTATTGTAGACTAGACTTAAGCTCACCCCACTTTAAGCTAACCCACATCATCCTCCCCTCCATAAAAGAGCAGACATTTTCCCTTCTCCTCAATAGCATTTAATTTTACATATGAAACAGGCTGTTTCTTCCCTCCTCACACAGAAAACCTTGACTGTTCTTTACTTGCTGTGTGTGGCTCCTTTCTCCTCTCATGATCCTGGGCCAGCCAGGCTTCCACCCATTCCCATGTTCTTCTCAAGGGAGCAAATAATCTCCCAGTTGCAAATCCAATGCTTCTTTCTCCTTCTTCATCATACGTGACCCACTCTCTCAGCCGCACCATTCATTCCACCCTGGGATAATTTCTGTACCATCATTCTTCCAATCATTTTCCCTGTTCATCTTACTGCTGGACAGTCCCAGGGCTCAGGGCCTGAAGGATACCAATTGTCCCTTTTCTACCCAGGTTCAGTGGCTCAATATGCTACACAGAGCTCCACAGCACAAATCCTATTTGGGGGAAGATGCGCTCTCCCACGAGGGTCCAGCAGGCAGCCACCAGCTGTCCTGTCCATGGGATCTGTCTCAGATGCAGAGGGAAGCATCCTCGAGGAGCGTCCAGTAGGTAACTGAGTCATGAGGGCTAGAGGACAAGCCATGTTGGCCTCACAGAACAACCATGACAAGTGTTCTTGGCTGACAGGTCCCCTATGGTACAGTGTGACTTCTCTGCCCAAGTATGCCTCTTCCCCTCCACTTGAGAAGGTGACTCCTAAGAACCATCACCCTCCTAAGTGTCATCTTTTTTTTTTTTTTGGTCTTTTTGAGACAGGGGCTCCCTTTAGTCCCAGCTGTCCTAGAACTCATTATGTAGACCAGGCTGGCTTTGAACTCACAGAGATCTGCCTGCCTCTGCCTCTCCAGTACTGGGATTAAAGGTGTGTGCCACCATGCCCAGCTATCTAAATGTCATCTTCTTACCAAAACCTTAACCCTGGGAGATTCTTACACTCTGAATACCACTACACACTAACAGCTCTCCACAGGTGTCAGGGAACTGCATGGGATCCCACCCTTCTCTCTGGCTATCTTCCAGGCAACTTTCCCAGCTCAGCATAGGGCAACTCAACCCTCCCAACTGCTAAGGCCAAACTGCTATGAGGAACAGGTTCGACATCTTTTTCACAACCCACATCACATTAGTCAGAAAATTATCACATCTTCTTTCCAGAAATGAGCAAGCCTAAATCTCCTCTCCCTTCCACTGCCATCAGCAGAACCTAGCCGGGGTTCTCTCTGCAGCATCCCAGCAAAGCTTCCTCATAAGGATCCCCATTTCTGTCTCTATAGCCCACTCTACCAGGAGACAGAGGGTCCCCTGAAGTAAGTCAGATCCCACCTGTCCTCTGCTCAGAGGCTGAGAGCCACACTCCTCCGAGAGAGCGCGTAGCCAGCCCTGCCCAGGCATCTCCGTCTCTGCTTCTCTGCTCCGCTTTGCCCCTTCAGCCCTCGCTCTCACCACCAAAGCCACACCTGGCCTTCCCGGTCCTCCTGAACATTCCAGACACATGCGTTTCATCTTCATTCAAATGGTAGCTACTCATGCCATAATTTCCATACCATAATTTCCACCACTTTCCCTGAGAATGCTACCCATTCATCCAAAGTAGTTCTACTTTGTAATTTTCTTTTTTGGTAGTACCTACCACTTTTGAACAGACCATATCAAGTTAAATTTAATATAAAATGAAGAAATAATGATCATTAGCTAACAGTTTTAATCATTTAATGGTAATACTTATCTTTGTATCTCTGATAACTGAGAAGATCTGAATTTGTAGGAGAGTGCCCAGCACATCCCAGAGCCTGAATATACAAATATTTAATGAGGAAGAAATAAAGAACATTTCACAACATGGGCTGGAGAGATGACTCAGCAGTTAAGAGCACCGATTGCTCTTGCAAAAGACCCAGGTTCAATTCCCAGCACCCATATGGTAGTTAACAACCATCTGTAACTCCAGTTCCAAGGGATCCAATGCCCTCTTCTGACCTCTGGGGGCACTGCACAACACAGGTGTACCTACCTACAGGCAGGCAATACACTCATACACATAAAATAAAAATAGAAGAAAACAAACAACAACAGCAAAAATATTCAAATGGTCCATAAACATACAAATAGACTGGGCATGGTGGTGCAGCACTTAGGAGGCAGAGGCAGATCTCTGAGTTCAAAAGCAGCCTGGTTTACTTAGGGAGTTCCAGGCCAGCTGGGGCTACTCTGTCTCAAAAAGACCAAAAGGGGCGGGGGGAGAGACATACAAAGGATGTTGACAGTCATCAGGAAATTACAAATTAAAACCAGGAAATCTACTTATTAGAGGATAGAATCAAAGTGACCAATACTATGAAGGTTTTCCTAAAGACAAAAAGACACAGAAACTCCCCTATGTTACAAGGGAGAGGGCAACTGGGCCAAACATTTCATCCAAGACGAGAATCAGCAATTCTCCTCACTTGTAGAGACATATCCACAAAGTCCATGCACTGAGCACAGGAATGTGTTCTCAAAGGCTCACTGCAGCATGGGTCCCTACAGCCAAATGCCAGAACTAATGCAAACACTCATCAAGAACAAATGAACTAGAAATAATGAAAATGCATAAACCAGAGCCCCACAAGAGTTGAGAAAGTAAAGAAAGACCCAGCATACTTAATAACGAGTCTGTGGTACACAGCTTTAAAACAAAGTGGGCATAGAAGCACTTGCCTGTGATCTTAGCACTTGGATCAGAAGGATTTGAGTTTAAGGCCATCCAGGACTACATAGGGAAATCTTCTATAATTAGGGGGAAAAAGCAAACTAAGTTTTCCTTACACTCCAGTGTTTCCTTACACAAACTCATAGTATATATGAAGAAAAACACAAATATGATTCCAGAAAACCCAAGCTCATTTATTTTCTTGAGGTGCCTACAAAGCTCTCAGGGGCTGTAGCTTTCTATGCTTCAGCTGATGATGACTACATTACCCATGGGGCCACATCTGTGAGCAGTGCAGTCACCTGGATGCATGGCGTATTTCACAACCAAACAGAAGAAAATCCACAGAAAATCCAGGCTATCTTGAAGAAAATTATTTCCCACTATTAACCCCTCCCTAAAAAAGAAAAATTTTAATTTTGTCGACAACTATAAAATCCTGTGTAAATATTACTTCATTAAACAGCTCAGCCATCCAAAGAGTAAGACAGTTAATAACAGATAACTTACTTGTGCTAAAGGAGACAATTGGTTAAAATAATCTCCTCCCACCATTATTAACATAGTAGACAATCATGCAGGGGTGGTGGCACACACCTTTAATCCCAGAACTCCAGAGGCAGAGGCAGGTAGATCTCTGTAAGACAGAAGCCAGTGTGGTCTACACAGCAAGTTCCAGGCCAGCTGTGGCTACAGGGAGATTCTCAAAAAAAAAGAAAAAAAATAGCCGGGCATGGTAGCGCATGCCTTTAATCCTAGCACTCGGGAGGCAGAGGCAGGCAGATCTTTGTGAGTTCAAGGCCAGCCTGGTCTACAGAGTGAGTTCCAGGACAGGGGGCTACAGGGAAACCCTGTCTCGAAAATACCAAAAAAAGAAAAAAAAATAATAGTAGATGCTATGAGAAATATTGTCAGATGATGGATAGATGGATGATAAAATGATAAATGTGTTTGTATTTACATACTAAGTAAATACACACATATATGCATCTGCACATGTCAGATATGTACTTTATCACACATTTTGTGTGGGATATAAGCATGTGTTCGAATGTGGTCCTTGCTGTTTTTATTAAAAAATTAAGAAGCAAGCCAGCCATGGTGGTTCATGCCTTTAATCCCAGAACTTGGGAGGGAGAGGAAGATGGGTCCCTGTGAGTTCAAAATCAGCCTGATCTACATAGTGAGTTCCAGGCCTGCTGCGGCTATAGAGAGATCCTGTCTCAAAAAAAACTAATTAATGAAATCATCATTTAAGAGCAGGCTCAAAGAACCCACCATCTTCTCCAATACTCTCTGATGTCACTGGATTGGATGAACTCTGGGCCCAATGTTTCCAGCCCAGAAGCATCAGAAAGGAAAAGCCAAGGGTAAGCCCAGACTCAGACCATCCACCCGATGCTCATTTTCCTCATGGTGAATGGTGGATTCATTACCATCAAATAAGGCAATAATTATTTTTAAAGAAGTTGGGCCGAGCATAATAGTGCACACCTTTAATCCCAGCACTCAGGAGGCAGAAGCAAGCAGATCTCTGTGAGTTAAAGGCCAACCTGGTCTACATAGGGAGTTCCAGGACAGCTCAGGCTATAGGGAGATGCTGTCCCAAAAAGACTCCCCCAAAAAGTGTCAGTCCGTCACTGCCTGGGGCAGCCAGCATCCTTCACTCTTTGACCTATAATGTGTCAGCTCAGTCTTGCGTTTTCTGATTAGAACTGGACTACACAACAGAACATCAAGTTTTCTAATGAACATCCTTTGCACAGGTTGATGGTGGGGATTGAGTTTTGCCTCCTTTATTTGTGACTGCTTTTCTCTCTAAAGAATCTGTATTCTTTCCTCTTCCACTAATCCTAACCACAAAATGGTCCTGACCTAAATGGGGACCAATGTCGAACCTCAAGTCCCTGAACACAATGAAAAATGCAGATGTGGGCCAGTGTCCCTGTTAGCCAAGCAGAGCACTTCCTTGGATCTTGTTCTTTTGAATTCGTATTACATTTTATCACATTATTTATTAGATGGGAGGCCTGTGCATACCACAGTGCACATGTGAAAGTCACATGAGGCGGGCGTGGTGGTGCACGTCTTTAATCCTAGCACTCAGGAGGCAGAGGCAGGCCGATCTTTGTGAGTTCAAGGCCAGCCTGGTATACAGAGTGAGTTCCAGGACAGCTGGGGCTACAGGGAGACCCTGTCTCAAAAAGACAAAAAAAAAAAAAGTCACATGACTGCTTGCAGGAAACAGTTCTCCCCTTCCACCATGTGGATCCCAGGGATCGAACCCTGATCATCAGGCTTGTGTGGCAGGTGCCTTTACCACTGAGCCACCTCACCAGCCCAGATCTTGTTTTTTGAAACCTGAATGTGTTCAGCCATGAACTGCTGCTGGCTACAGCTTTGCTTGATTCAAGCTGGCCTTTGGAAAGCCTGTGATACCCTAAGAAACAGGGATAGAAGAGACAGCCATATGGTGCTGCCCCACTGTACCCGGTCCTCTAGTGCCAGCTTTTCCCTGGTCCTCACCCAGGCAAACAATTCCCATGTTAGCCTTCAAGCAACTTGAGTTTCTGACCTTGGCAATTCCACAGTTCATTAATGAGTGGAGGGATTGTTTTTCCAGGGGTGTTTCCAAATGGCTTTACTGTTGAGTTGTTTTGCAGGGAGAAGCAGCAGAAATCTGGCCGTAAATCAGGGCCACTCTTCTATTTATCACATTAGTGCAGAAATGTTCTGTTAGGCTCTAAGCTTTCTCTCTCAAAGCAAATCTGTTTTGTCCTTATCTATTCTCTCTCTCTCTCTCTCTCTCTCTCTCTCTCTCTCTCTCTCTCTCTCTCTCTCTCCTCCCTTTAGCCTCAGCTGGCCCAGAACTTGCTAGGTAGACCAGACCAGTTCAAGACTCTGCCACTCAAGTACTGAGATTCAAGGTACATGGCTTATTTATTATTTTTATGTTATGTGTATAAGCATATTTCCCGCATGTATATAAGTGTACTCACATGGTGCAGTGTCCATGGAGGTCAGAAGAGGGTGTCATATCCCCTGGAACTGGAGCTACAAATGGTTGTTAGCTGCCATATGGATGCTGAATTGAGTAGCCAGTGTTCTTAACTGGTGAGCCATCTCTGCAGCCCCCTTGCCAAATAGTCTTAGAAATTCCTTTATTTGATCCTCATTCTTCCTTTCCCAAACATCGATAACCACAGACAGATATGCTGTAGATTGTTTTCTTCCACCAGCATGCCAATCACCTTTGAGTTTGTGGTTTCAGTCAGAGCAGCGGCTAGCGTGCCCTCCCTGCCAGCCTCCAGATTGAAATCTCAGAGCTCTTCCAAAGAAATCTTTCTGGTTTTGAGGCAACAAGTGGCTTAGATCAACCAAAGAAATTACCCTGGAAACCACACACTGTCCAACAGACCCACAGGCAGATCTCTTCCTGGGGAGCCTCTGCTTAAGGAGGGACGAGCACTGTTCAGTTCCAAGAAAGAGCCATTGTGAGCAAAAGGGTACAAGAAAACAACTCTGCCAAGCATGCAGCCTTCTCAGGTCATCGGCATTGGCATGGGCCTTACACGTGTCTCATGATCTCTTTCATCTAGTATGTAACCGCGGCATTCTACAGAAAGGTGCAAATGCATGCACTGGCCAATAAGGTAGACGCCCCAGTGCCTGGAGGACTGGAGGCCCTGTTGCTTCATTGTTTCTTTTTCTATAGATCACCAAATATAACTCTGGTGGAGTAAATATGCTAACCAAACGATCATTTAAAATTAAACTCTCTGGGTGTTGGAGAGATGGCCCAGTGGTTAAGAACACAGATTGCTCTTAGAGAGGACCCAGGTTAGATTCCCAGCACCCACATGGCAGCTAATAACTGTCTCTTACTCCAGTTCCAGGGGCTCTGACACCCTCTTCTGACCTCTGCTGGCACTGGACAACACAGTGCACTTGCTCATATACACTAGAGAATAATGATTAAGCCAGGTGCAGTGGCCCATGCCTTTAATTCCAGCACTTGGGAGGCAGAAACAGGTGGATCATTGTGACTTTCAGGCCAGCCTGGTCTACATAGTGAATTCCAGAATAGCTGGTGCTACAGGGAGACCCAGTCTCAAAAAAGACTAAATAAATAAAATATTTAAAACATTAAAATTGCTGGTAGAGTGCTCTCTCACAGATTAGTGAATGGGGCCCCTCTTCTCAAAGTCCAATTGAGAGTTCAGGAGAAGACCCCCCCCACCCCCTACATCCTCACCCCAGAGGCCGGGCCGAATACTCATGCTGGCACTCAAGCTTCTGTGGAGGGATGACACCCTGCAGGTCTTGTGACCTGAAGGATGTGCTCAGAGTAGAGGAAACCGTTTGTGTGTCTGGTGAGAAGTGATGACTGTGGATGATGTATGGATAGAGGGAAGATGGCTGAGCTGAGAGGAGTATGGTAGCAGGTACAAACCAGGTGTGTGTGTGTGTGTGTGTGTGTGTGTGTGTGTGTGTGTGTGTGT